>JAMQGT020000156.1:0-288206 GCA_024447675.2 Pterophyllum scalare
GCTGCCCCTCATGATTCCCCTTAACCCCCTCCTCATTGCTCACCCCTTTTCCCTACACTATGGCTGACATCACTCTGGAGGCACGCAGGGGCCTCCCTCATCTGCTCCCAATTACAGCCTTGCAAACTTCGCCATGGAAAAGACTTCAGACTGTGCTGAAACCAAGTGGAACAACCTGAGACATCGAGAAACTAAACCAGTGATGAGGCCCGCCCTGTCAAGGTGTGGATCTATGTGTGATCTTCCAGTGACAGTTTGCTTTAAACTAGGGCACTGCCAAGTTTTAGAAGGTGATATTAGAGGGAATATTATGGGGTTGTAAATGTGGACGTGTAGATGTTCTGACGCAGGGAGAAATATCTGCGTGAGCAGTAGTTAAATAAGAAAGAACAGAAAATGAATAGGATATTGTTTGTCTTCCCATTCCAGCTGAATTTGTGTGAGAAGAGACAATGTGATTGACTGTGTTTGGGGTTGTCCTGAGGTCAGAAATGGCCTTTTCATATTTGTTGCTTTTTTTTTGAGGGGGGGCTACATCAACATCTCTTTATCCTCACAGATTCATCCTTGGGCTGCTTCTCAGTTTTTGAAAGCATTTTAACTTTGATAGATGGAGTGAGATTTGTACTTTGTGCTGAGAAAACATGCGTAATCTTGGATTAAGCTGCACTACCATTTTAAGGTCAGAGGTCTACTAGCAGTAATTATGCCTCAAAGTCAGATACAGTAGAGCAGAAACAACACACAAACCATAGAAGCTCCTCTTTGACTCTGTTGCCCTGAGATGGACTGAGAAAAAAATACTAATAAAAATACCAAAAGCTGTTTATTAATCATTGAGCTTGTGTGTTAAGTCTTTCTTTAGGCTCTATACACAAATGCTTGGATATTTTTAAAAACTTACATTTTTCTATGTGTCTCTTTTGTCCACACTCAAATGCAGATTTAGGTAACAGCAATCTGGGAACCCGTGGAAGCAAAGAACATCTGGTCTAGCTAGAATATTTGGATGGTGGATAATGGATATCCAGATTAAAAGAGAATTCCTGTTCCACATTCAAGTTATTGTTTACGAATGTGGAAGAAATGTTAAAATGAATCAGATGATTATTTTGAAATTGGATTTTGGCAAATACAAACTTTCTTCTGCTCACCATGTCAACTGTTTACTTGCAAAACCAGATCAAGCATCACTGGTTATAGAATTCAGACTATGTGTGCACAATAAACAGAAACCATAATGCTTCTGATGCCAGAAATCTTTTCGCTTATAGTATTCTGCACATCCGTACTCCTGCTGCTCCATCATCTCCTTTATTATTAGAGCAAAAACATTTCACCATACATTTCAACTCCTTGCTGAGTTGTGAAAGTAAACAGAAGTAAGGATGCAACAAAATTATGAGTATTCTCCAATGCTACAATATTATATGTATCATAATGTAGGCTTCTTCAGGTAATCATAAAATAACTGTAAATGGTGCTTATTAGACTTTTTGGAGATTTTGTTTCAGGGTTTAGGCAACTGCTTGTTGGTCATATTCAATTCAACATTTTAAAGTTTTTTTCAGAAAAAAATGGTACAATCTCATTTTAAAGGTTTCACACGTACCAGGCGTGAGCAACTAGATGGTTTTATGTGATAGCAAATGTCAAAAATGGCTCTGTGGTTGTGATCCGACTCTTGTCTACACTGGTTTTAGTGGCTTGATAGAGAGAGACCCCCTTGATTCCCTCAATCACTTTTTAAATTTCATTTCATTTCATTTCTTTCTGATTGTTATTTCACTCAGATTCTTTTTTTTTTTTTGGATTTCCCTTCGCACAATGAAACCAAGCTGCTCGCTACAAAATGGCTCAGAACACCCTTTGCTTACTTTGTCCAGTTGTGTGGTTTTGGTTACTGTGGTGATCTTCTTTGCAATCAAGCTACTGTCTACTCAGAACATTCATTAATTTATTTATGTAGGGGCTCGAAGAACATGTCAAAATTAAGTGCCAATTATTTCTAAATGTACATATAGTTATGTTTCATCTTTATGACTATGCCTGAAATATGTAGTACATCAGTCATAGTCACACCTGCAGTATAAAAATGGCCAGTTCTGTTTTGAATTATCAGGGGGCAGTCTCAGTGCATCTTCCTAATTTACACATATATTGAGTTTCCATGAATGATATTCATAACAGCCTGGAAAACTCTCAGTGACATTAGCATGCAGTTAAATCACTGGCATGTTTCCACTCACTCTCTTTCTGTATATCATAGTTCACAAAACTGTATTCTAAAAAGACGCCTTTTTTTCCCTGTGTAAGCCAATGAAAGTCATAAACTTACATACTGATAAAAGTCACTGAAATAAAGCATTATGAAGTACCTGACACACTAACTTTTAACAGGTGATGGTAAAGGTCATTGACATTGAGAAACTCGCAGTCAGAGACTGTACCGTGATCCATACAATCTTCAAATGTTTCCCAACATGCAAACCTGACCCTGCTTCATCCGCCAAAACAAAGGTTCACAAAAATATCTTTTTAAGAAATGGTGCCAAATCAACAACAGCCACCTCAAGGTGCTTTATATTGTAAGGTAATGACCCTACAAAAATAGAGAGAAAAGCCCCGACAATCGGATAACCCCACTATGACCAAGCACTTGGCAAAAGTGGGAAGGAAAACTTCCTTTTAATAGGAAGAAACCTCTGGCAGAACCAGGCTCAGGGAGGGGCAGTCATCTGCTGCGACCAATTGGGGAAGGGAGGGAGACAGGATAAAAGATATTGTGAAAGACAGTTAGTCTAAACTAATGATTAAATACAGAGTGGTGTATGAACACACAGACAGTGAATAAAGGTGAGTGAAGAAGCAACACTCCGCCTAGTAGCTTAGGCTGATAAGGGAGGGTTCAGGTTCACCTGATCCAGCCCTAACTATAAGTTTTATTAAAAAGGAAAGTTTTAAGCGTAATCTTAAATGTGGAGAGGGTGTCTGCCTCCTGAATACAAAGTGGGACCTGGTTCCACAGAAGAGTGGCCTGAAAACTGAATGCTCTGCCTCCCATTCTACTTTTAACCGTTTGACACCAGGCTATAGCCGATACACCTGTTACCTGCTCTTACAGCTGGTTAACACCTAGTGTATCACCGCTGATATGTCAGATCGAGTGTACTTTGAATTACCGTAAATAAGCGGCCATTTGTCCTATTGGAAAAATTCAAACGGCTTCTGAAAACTGAGAAATTGTGCTTCACAACATAGGTTTATTACAGTAATTGTTGCTGGAAGTCTGTGAACAGTGGTACATTTGAAATATGTTCTCTTGCTAATGACAGGTTTGGTGTTAAAAGGTTAAATACCCTAGGAACCACAAGGCGAACCTGCAGAACCTGGAGCAAAGTGGTTTATTGGGGTGATGTATTACTATGAGGTCTATATGCTAAGGAACAGACTCAACAGAAAACCATGGAGCACCTGAGTCCAAAAACACAACAGATTTTAGCTGCTCAGCAGAGTCCACTTATGACTCCAGGGACTGAAGCTGGGGCCTGGCTATCCTCATGAGAACAGGAATGGGTGCGGGGATGGGCAGGGCTCCAGCCACCCCCACCCTGGGAACTGAGACAGGTGCAGGGTGCTCAGGCACAGGGTGTCTAACCAAATACTGGTTTCTAAGATTTTTAGAGTACAATAACCTCAGTTTTATCTGAATTTTTAATAATACTGCCTAAGGGAAGTGTGTATAATGTAAACAGAATTGGTCCTGGCACAGAACCTTGTGGAACTCCATAATTAACCTTAGTGTTGAAGAAGACTTTCCACTTACATGAACAAATTGGAGTTTATTAGATAGATATCGTCTCCCTACTAAAATAATGACCTAAGTCTTTTTTTTTTTTTTTCGAGGTTTTTCAAAAAACATAAAACCAAACCAAATATTGAAAATATGATTTAGGCAAAAATACAATTTTCATTAAAAAAATGACTTAGGCTGTTATTTTAAGAGGGTGACATTATAATTCATACCACTGCAATGCACTACCTTTAATACCTACGGCATGCTCTAATCTTTGTAATAAAACACTATGGTCAACAGTTTTAAATGATGCAGGAGAAGTACAGAGATGAGTCCACTGACCGATGCCATAAGAAGATCATTTGTAACCTTCACTACTGCTGTTTCTGTACTGTGATGAGTTCTGAATCAAGACTGAAACTCTTCAAATAAACCATTCCTCTGCAGATGATCAGTAAGCTGTTTTACAACTACTCTTTCAAGGATTTTTGAAATAAAAGGTTGGAGATTGGTCTAGGATTAGCTAATACAGCTGGGCCAAGTGACAGCTTTTTAAGTAATGGTTTAATTACACTATCTTAAAGACCTCTGGTAAATAGCTCTAAGCTTTAATTAATGGTAGGACTTCTTTGAGCAGTCCTGTAGTAATGGGTTCTAATTGAGTCTAAAATAATGCTTTTATCTGAAGCTCAGCATACACTGTGTTGTGATCCTGGAGTTTGACCCAGCGGTTTGTATTTTGGACTTTTAAGTTTTTCTTCAGTTTTTTTCTTAGGTTGTTTATGGGTTTTTTTTCACCTTTGTATTTCTTTATCTATTATATTTCTATGTCGTTATTTGGAATTTAGTTTTCCTTGCTGGCCTCATGTCTTGTCTGAGTGTCTGTGTGTTTGGATTCCATCTGTGTACCTGCTTCCCTGTGTTGTGTTCAGTTCACGTTCCTGTCATGTTTGGTCACTTCCTGTTTTATTTTGAAATTCCCTATTCACCTACGCTTTGTGTTCAGTTTTGCTTTGCTTAGTCTCATTTGGATGTGTTCTTCCCTGCTCTCTCTATTCTCCCTAATTACCTTGCGTGTATTTAAGCCCTCAGTTTCTCTCTGTTCCTTGTCGCATCAACACAAAACAGAGTACCAGTCAAAAGTTACACTCACCTATTCATATGAGCAGGTAAGTGTGTTCAAACTTTTGACTAGTACTGTATGTGAAAATAGAATCTATAAGCCATAATGGCTTGTAACGATCAAAACAGGAAAACATGGAAATGAGAACAACTGTATTGTGAATTCAGATGAATTAAAACTCAGTATGTGATCACAGAATCACACAACTGCAGATACTTCACTTAGGTTTAGATTGGGGGATGGGGTGATACCCTCTTCTCTCTCTCTCTTGCTCTTAAATTCACAAAAAACAAACAAAAAAAAAACTTGGATGAATGTTGGTGCCAATTGAAAAGCATCACTAAAATGATTTTAAGTCAACAACCGATGCGACAATTCCAGTTCCTGCTCCTCTCTGAATTTTCACCTTGTAGCCAACGAAATGGGACAGCCTCCAGCAGAATGACATGACAAGCCTCTTTGGACCCTTCAACCCCTCTCCATTTACCTTCAGCCCCACCCCCAACTTTGGAGTCAGTTGTTGGACTGCCAGACATCCAATGGGCCAGCCTTTCTCTCTCTGGGAACAAGACTTCATTACAGAGAAGAATTGTGTCATTGTGAAGCCCCAACTGCCCCCTCTCATTGGAGAGGGTGGAGCCTTGCTGGACACTGGGGCATCATGGAGTGACCTGGTTTCAAGGGTCAGTTCACTCACTGTTTGGAAAGCATCTCACGTAATGCATCATTGAGCAACTGCCCCCTCTTCTCAATCCAGAACCCTTTCACAGCCACACAAGTACCAGTGTACTTAAGCAGTACTTCACATCTTTTAAAATACAATATGAGTTGTACATACCACATTGCTTTTTCATTGCCAGTGTGGCCAGTTTTCCCTTTTTTGTTGTCATTTTCTGTGGCCAGTTTGATTTCTTAGCAGAGATTGCAAAAATATTTAGGATCTCTAATAACTCAAAGAGTATGTAAAAATTGAAGTATCTAATTTCCACACTTTGAATTGGACTTTGCTCTTCAACAGAACCCTAAAGGTATAACCTCCTCACAGGATTAAAGGAGCTTGTGGATGGTCACTTACTGGCACCAGCTGTATATGACATCTTTTGATGGGTGTTTTTTTTTTTTTGAAGACTAACAGCTGACCTTGGTCATCACTGTGTAGGAAAAGGTACAATTTTTGCAGCCATTTTACTGATTGTGTATAGAAAATTATTCCTTACTACAAAGAAAGCAGTAGTCATGCAAACCCTAAGAGACATCTGTGGGGTGAGTTATGAAGAGTTAGGTTGGTTGAGGAGCATTTCATCAGCTGCGTAAAGAGAGCTGCAGGTTTTTCCCTGTAGAGGACAGAGTCTGTATACAATGCAAAATGTACAAGCTGATACATAGGCATGTCTTGATATTAGAATATGGCACAGGAGCTAACTAACTTTAGTGCTTTCTCCATGGGGTGAAAACTCTGGCTCATGCAAAACTCAAGGACATTGTGGACACAAGTTGCCCTCTGGCAAAGAAAAATTTAACAACAGCTGAATTTTTTTTTTCTCTGAGTGATGTGAAGTTATTTTCCAGGATACAGTGCCATTAGTGCTGTGTGTGGCTGCATACTAAGCTGTATAAATGTTAAACATTCTACATGAGAGAGTTTGGTGTTAGATGTCTAACTTCACCAATCTTAGAATGCTAACATGCAAACATAAGACAGCAACCAAAGCAGGCATAAATCAACTGAAAACTGATATGAAGATGTTATATCCATATGAATGACAGTGAGAACCACTGGCAACATTAGATTTTATCCCAGGTAAAAAAAAAAAAAAGCAGAGAAGCCCAACAAGTCCATTGTTTGATAGAATAACTACAAGGAGCCCCATTTGGAGAGTTATTGGAGCAGTGACAATAATATACTGTCTTTATGATAGGTTTAATCAAACATAGGGTCAGTTTAGACAGGCCACACTGTGAAGCACCGACTCAATCAGTTAATAGTTCAGATGACACCCTTCTACATATCTAGTTGCTTTTCTGATGTTGTAAACGCTATGTAACCCTACCTACACATCTGCAAGCTGCTTTGCAACCCACTTTCACACCAGCTGATCCTTTCATGCTGCGTCTGTCTTAATCAGTATCATATCTATTGTCACAGATGTATGCTTGTTCTGTACTGGGGTCTTGCTGGTGTCCCATTGCCAAGCTGTTAAGTTATATATTACTACTTCACATTATCACTGGTGTGGCTCTACATTCTTAAAACTGTTAATCATGTTTGAGGAGGAAGAAACTGGTGAGTATACTTATACAGTCCCATATCAAATTCATAGTGTTCATGTATAGCTGCCAAATGCAATCACTCATCTATTAAGTCAGTATTAAATGATCAAAACCATGAATGCTGATCTGAAGAAAGAAGCCTGCTTAGACTTGAAAATTTGATGTCTAACTTTGTTCTGTCTCCTCATTCTAACCATACAGTATTCAAGTTTACCACTTAGAGTGTAGATTGGTTTAGCTTGTGACTTAAAGAGGGTGATGAAAATAATTTGTATGTTTTATTATTTATGTGTTTACTGTATTGTACAGTAGTTTAAACATTTTATGGAGGTAGAAACCAGCCAGTAAGGAATTAGTGTTGCTTTTATTGTTTTTTTGTTTTTTTTTTCCTGAAATATTCTAATTGCTTTCTTGCCAAGCATCTACCAGCAGACTTCTGTGGGGCCGGCTGTGAGCCAATTGAGAAATGTTTTATTGCTGTGGAAAATTATTTTAAGTACGCGCTTACAATGCTGCTTGAGGCGTGCTTGTTTCTGCTGACAGCTCTCTGCAGCTTTTGTCTAGTTAAATGATGTGCTTTATGAGATTGTTTTTAAGCAAACACATTAAAAGAAAAAAACAAACACTGACAAGACACTTGGGTTCAAAATGCTCTTTTGGATGTTCTTTGAGAAACCGTCCAATTTTATTTTATTGCATTATTCTCCAGCTTATTAAACGGACTAATCATTCACTGCATGTGATTAGTTAGATGTTCATTAGACTTGTATTTATATAACACTTTGTGGTCTTACCAACCCCTCAGAGCACTTTATTCAGTGGGCTCTGTCACTCATGCAGCACTCATGCATTAGAGGGGCTCCGGGGGCTTGGTACCTTGTGCTCCATAGCAAAACTACAAAGAAAATCATTAATTATAGTGGGTTATCATGTTCATTTCCAACACCATACGCTTATTCTTGGACACTACTAGAGAAGCCCTGCATGAAGCTTCATTCAAAATAGTCTTTATTATCTAATACTGGTTATAGTACAGTTCCTCGGTTCATCCAGTATCTACAACTAGCTGCTTTAGCTCCATTCCCTTTTACTTTTACCCAGCTGTCTTCTGATTGGCTGCCGCTTGAAAAACAAATGTTTTAAACACCAGCTTTAAACACCGTCTATGCTCACAGCCGTAACTGTGTGCCTGAGATGACCATACTCAGGATACCCGCACTAACATTATACAGTGCAAACAAACAAACAAACAATCAGTCAAACAAACAAATAAACAGGTTGAAGCAGAGTGTTTAGTAGCAGGAAGTCTGAACTTTTGGCTCACAAGCATTTTTTGTATGGCAGAAAATAAGGTAAAATATAAGTAAAGTATTACAGATCTCTTTTAAATCATTCATAAAGTAGTTTTTATTAAGATTAAACTCTCCTTTACAAGAGAGACTTTGAACATTAAAAAGAAAATCATTGGGCAGAAACAACAGAACTCCACAATGAATGATCAATAATTTAAAACAGATACAAAAACCATTAAAAAAACACAATTTTTTTGAAAGGGGTCAATACCTGAAACCAGTTCTACCAAGCTTAGTGCGAACATTGGGACTATCCAATTTTTCAATGAATCCTGTTCATTTAACTAGATTTAAGGAGCTTTATAAACGAATAGCACGAGAAGTACCATAATCAGTTCAGAAGTGGAACAAAATGCAGATAAAGATTGCAGTTAATAACACACTATACCACATCCCTAAGGGTAAAACAGAACATATATCCACACACAGGGGTGACTGGAGATGAGACACAGATGGAAGCAATGAAACACAGATCAAACTGAGGCCAGAGCAGACAATCACACTAGAGAGAAAAGAAAGCAGGAAGTAAAACTAGACCAAAACACATTAGATATGTTAGTAGGAGTCCTATAGGTGCATGTATAATAGTAAAAACATAATAAAAACTGCACTATAATACAACACAAAAGAGCAGTTGAGTTATTGAATTTGAGTATATTTGTACATGTACAACATATGCTTTACAATGCAAAAGTGGCTTTTGTTGCACTGACCAGTCAGTTCAGGTAAGTGCTTGGCAGAAGACTAATGTGATAACCATGACAAGATGACCCGGATGTAAGGAAGTCCATCCAACTTTAATATACAGAGAATCCATCCATTAATTGTACCACTATACAACAATTCTAATGCTTTTTTGCACCGTGCATGCTTTCTTTTTTTTAAATCTTATCCTGTTGACTTGTATGGCTGCTTTCTGTTTAAAATTCTATTAATTGTGCTGCTGCTGTCTTGGCCAGGACACTCTTGAAATCTCAGTGTGTTTTTCTTGGTTAAATAAAGGTTAAATTTTAAAAAAAAAAGAAGTTTAAAATAAATTTAAAAAAGGAAAGAAAGCAACAAAAAAACCAAAACAAAACTGTGATGCAGTGGTGAAGGACAACATGGTGGGATGATTGACGTTGATGGTTTTTACAGCTTCATGAGGTATCGTTATTTATCCAAAGGACCTGTATTCAGTGTTTCTGTCTGTATTTTGTTTGTCCAAGACAGACTGCATGTTTTCGTCATTTGCATTACAGTGACTCAGCTCATATTTGCAGAATTTACAACTCTGAGTTGCAATGGATGGATAGGGGATCTGTAGGTGAAAGGTCACAAGTCTGTGGACAGGAAGTCTTTCTGCAAAAAGACCCTCACCGTGCCAAACCACGGAGAAAAGTGCTGCTAAACATTTGGCCGTTAGCCTGCAATTGTTTTTCTGTGTGGACCTCAATCTCACTTTCTGACCTAAATCCCTTGAAGATGATATAACAGTCAGTGCAATTTGATCGTAGCCTCTGCGACTGAATCCAAGCAGAGAGAGCAATTTCAAAGCCTGCTGAAACTATTCAAAACACCAATGGCCCGTTAATGGCCCATGATAATGAATTCCATGGCACTGCAAGCCTCTATGTGTGGGAAACTTGGAGCTTAGCTAAATAAACCTTGTCTGGCTGAGTGGCTCCACTGGTGCCCAGCCCTATGTGGATGAGAACTGCTTGGTCTCATAACAGGTCAGTGGCCGGACTCAGAGTTAATGACAGCCTCATTTACCCTACACTCCCCGACACAACCACTAGCAACATCCCACAAGTCACACCTGTACTTTGTCAGGTGTGACAATTTTGCCAATTTTGGCAAGGCCATTGTTAGTGGATCAGCCTGCAATGACAAACTGCGTCTCCAGAGGGTTCATAGGAGTTGAGCTGGTTGAAGCTGATAGCAGAGATCACTAGTCCTCCCTGTGGTGGAAGTGACAGGCTCTGATTTTTTCTTCTCACTTCATTAACTATTCACATTTGCACCTTATGTGCAGATCACCATCGCCACTCAACATGAGTCCAAGGAGTTCAAAGGCAGAGTTGCTTGGAAGTGTGCACGCCACCCCAGGAGTCGCCAGGCCTCGGATGCCTGCAGAGTGGTGGGTGCTGAGAGCTTGGGCGTGTTTGGATCAGGGACTGAATTTTCCTCTGAAGATGAGGAAAAGGTTTATGGCACGCTCCCGTGAGAGTGTCTCCTGCTCTTTGAAGCTCCTGTCTTGGTGGCTGCTCTTATCTTTAGGAACAGATTATTTTATCTCCTCCTGTTCCTTTCTTTTTCCTTCTTCTTCATCTCCTTCTTGCTTTCCATCAAGTCAGGTTTTGTATGGATCTCTTAGGAGATCTTCTCCTTGCCCTTGCTCTTTCACTCCATTCATTTATAATTTCCCCCTTTCAGAAAACACCCAGCCTTCTTTCCACCACCACTACCCCCCACTCTCTTCCTTTTGCTTCCTCTGTTGCACCCGACTCTTTCTCTTTTCCCTGTCTCTTCTATTCTAGCTTTCCAACACATGACAGACTGTGTAATTAATGAGCATCATAAACCTCTCTTTCTATTAGCTACCCATTAGTAAACCTGGCAAGCCTGTCATTTTGGACAAAAACACACAGCTCCTTCATTTGATCCCCACATCAAAGGGGGAACCCCACTGTTTTCGGCTGAATACACTAATTGTGTCCTCGTTCTGGATGGGGCTACACCCCCACCGCTTCAAAAAAGCAGCCAGTGTCGAGTACAGATAGTAAAGAGAAGTACAGAAGCAGAAAGTATTGATTATATTGGCCTAAATTTGGAGAGTTTTTGACGGAAGAATTAGCAGTCATTCAGCGGCGCTCCCAAAAAAAAACCTCTGCTTGTGTGTGTTGCTTCGCACGCCACTTGCTCTCTTCATTGCTCGCTTTATGTAGACACATTTTACTAAAAAGAAATGTCAGCAGGCTTCAGGCCCTGTTAGAGGTGTTTTATATGCTGCTGTTAAGATAAAAAGGAATTTTTAAGTAGGATGATAAGGATTCCCCTACTTTACACTACAAACCAATAATGTTAAGTACAGGAGCAGCAGTCTAGTAGTAGAATGCAACATGGATTTTTTTTTTCAAATTTTATTGTCTCTGTACCTACCACTTATTTTGTGTGATTTGTACATTGCTATGACAAAACTAGTTAGGACCAAAACAAGCCCATAGGTGTTACTTAAATCTTCTAATGTTCTAGATAATAAATATAACCTACAAATACTGCAATTGCTTAACACGTTTTGTTGGATTTTGTTAATAATTTCAAATTCAGGGATTTTGTTATGCTTGTTTTTCTTTTCAGAGTTTATTTTCATGGTGTGCTTTAAATGCTCCTAAAGAAAACCTCCCACATAGCTTGTTTAACTACATCAGAGGTGTTGCAGTGTGTAGCTTCATATGATTTAACACAGTTTTACTCTACTTGCCTCAAAGGCCAAGCTGCACCAAAGAGTCCAGGAGTATTCTGAATCCAGGTTATTTCCACTGCTTCCAACATGCAGAAATACGAACGCATACCAGGCTGTCGTCCCCCCACCCCTGCAGACCCTTTGCCTGACACATCACACGCTGGGCCACCACAATGGGCTGAGTCACCGCTGCTGCAGGAATCAACACTGTACTTCAGTCTCAATTGTCTTCTGCCCTTTACAACATCCATGCCCTTTTGTTCCTCAAGATAAAGGCAACAGTCACATGTTTGAGCTTTAAGCGGCCGGCAGCTGCTCTTCTCTCCCTCTATATGCTTCACATCCCCCTCTTCACCACCAGGCAGCATTCCCTCCAGTGGGCTCTCCAAGCATCAGGGCCCTAACATTGTTGCAAGGACATAAAAACAGACAAACCATTAGATGCCGCTGAATCTGTCTGTCTGAATGCCCCCCATTATGCTTGTTTCCAGGGAGAAGGCCCAGTTTTATGGTGGAATGAGCCAGAGCTGGTAACCAAGGTAGGTGCTCCCCTAGGCCAGTAAATACCTACATCAATCAGGCAGGTGTCTGGAGAATTTAGTTTTGTTCTATGAAGCATTTTCACCAAAAAAATGAGCACACCAATAATAAAGACCCTGATTTCAACTGGATTTAACAAATGCCATAATAAAGCCAAATATTTACTTCATTTATTCTCTGATTTGATGGTGTGTCAGGCAAAAATAACTACACCCCTGATAATGGGGATTGATTGGAGGTTTGGGGGTTCACGTTCATGAGATGGCTCCCCCCCCCCGCCTCCTCCTCTCTCACAGGCATCAAAGGGAAAGCTAGGAAATAGGGCCTGCAAAGCCATCTCTCCGTTGGCCTCTTCAAAGGACAGGAAGTGTGTCAGAGGGACAGGCCTTCTTTCCCAGCAAATTCAGGCGAGCTGCTATAATAACACGTTCATCTGTGTCTGTGGCAGACTAGTTCAAAGGGGAGTCTGATTCCTCTTGGTACAACATGTGACGATAGAGTCATGATGCAGAAAACAGTGTGCATGAGGCTCAGCCTAAGGACATGTGTCTGGTGTACAGTCACATCCCGAAAGATGTGTCCTTCCTCAAAAATTGGGGCCGGATTATATTTTTTATATTAACAACTCACTTCCAGGCACATGCAGCTATTTGCTGCTTAACTACAGAACCTATAACTTCTTCTGTAGTTTATGTCTTAAACAACCATTAGCTTTTAGTGAAGGTGCAAACCTGCGAGTGCAGAATGTGTAGCTGATATTTACCTCCTCAAAATTTAAACCATACACAACATGCAGACTGGTCACATCTGTAGTTTTCCGTGTGAGTGGAGATTGCCAGGAGTGAAGGCAACAGTAACATCTCCACTTAAACCTTCTACTGGCCGCTCCCAGACTCTGTTTTATCTCTCTCGAAGAATTTGGCTGTCAGCCTCAAATATCTCTGATATCCACTTTTCCCATAAAGAGCTTGGGTCTGGTCCTCATGTGTGCTAGCCTCGGGTTGTTCATTTAAAATGTTGTCTCCAAGTGTAGTTTATCCTCCAAAGTTTTATACTCTGTCTCCAGTGTCTTTACCTCGTCCTACACTGTAGTAATATCATCCTCAGCTGTAACTGCAGCTCAGCCTGCAACACCCCATTCAGTACAGTCCCCTATAACTGTCCACATCTCTATTGTGGCTACCCTTATTCTGTCTACTAGAGAGAAAACTCAGACTTCATGATATAAAGTTCAACCACTATGACACCTAACTAAACCACCTAAATGCAACTATTTTTGAACTCCTGTCTCCAGTGGAGTGGCTGTGGCTCAGGAGGTAGAGCAGGTTATCTACCAATTAGAAGGTTGATTGTTCGATCATGCCAAGGTATTCTTGGGCAAGATACCAAATCCTGAGTTGCTCCCAATATGCTCATCGTGTGTAAAAGTTAGATAGGAAGCACTTAGATGTAGAAAGAGCTTGCATGAATGAGATATACTGTATAAAGCGCTTTGAGTGCTCACGTAGAGTAGAAAACCACAATATAAGAAACAGCCCATTTACCAGTGTAACATGAGCAACAGTGGTACTTTTTTAAAAATGGGACTCTTAGCTGAATACAGTGGGATAAAGATCATGTGAAATATGAACATAAAATTAAAATCAGCTTGCCGTCTAATTTAAACAAATAAACAACATTTTATAGACTGCCAGCATGTGTGCTTGACATGCTGGTATGCTGGAGGCACAGGGGTAGAGAAAATATGTAAACATAAAAACACAGTCTTGACTTGAGCCAGTGATAACATAGGAGTGATTAGCAGCACTGTAGCAGCATGGATTTGGATCCAAGTACTTCAAATACTAGAATTATGTCCTAAAATTGAACAAAGTGTCCTTTGTTTTTAGACTTAAAGAGGGGGGGGGAAATCTCCATGACACAGAAATGACAAGAGAAGACTAAATTTAGAGATCCAGCTTTTGAAAAACCATGGCACCTTTTTGCAGTTTGATTGAAAACACATATGAAACGTTAACTTTGTTGCATACTCACAACCTGCACCATGCAGGTGACAGTCCTCTGAAAACCTTTACAATTCAAATCCTGGTATTATTTAAATGTGATGTGAAGTGTCAGGTAAAACATCTGTTCATAAAACAGAGCTACAGCATATCAACGACGTGCGACTGATCAGATTATTTCAGATCGTAACGCACATAATGATTTCTAAAGAACTAAGAAAAACTTTAAATTCAGCAATTCTGATAATACATTTGTTTTTAGATCCAAAGCACCCCTTTTAATTAGTATTTTGTGAGTTCTTTGAGATTTAATAATGAAAGAAGCCCATTACAATTTTTATATTTAGTTTTCCATCTGAGGAAGAAAATATTGGATTAGTCATAGAAAAAGATTTGTTTTTATCTATTTCTTGAACCAAACACTCTAAAAAACATCCACTTCATGGGATGTATCAGGTTGGATTTGATGTATTTCAGAGGAAAAGAACACTGTAATCAATTATAAGATACAATGCTGCTAAAACTGGTGCAAAAAACAAAACATGCAATTCCTGTTAAAGATTAGTTTTTTACTGGTGATGATTAGAGCACCAACTTTGCATGTCTTAGAAGACATTCTGAACCTTTACCAGTGTTTTCTCAAAAGATGATGCCCACTGTGTGTTATATTACTTTCACACTGAGCTACTGGCAGCCTGGCATGAAATGGCACAGTGGCTTCTGTCTTATATCTGAAGACATCAAAAGAATCTTAGCCCGCTTTCATCTGCTGCCTCAGTCCACTAAGATCCTTATTTTCATGTTAGAGACCCCCAAAAAGACAGGCGGGCACTGACCACAGAGCCCCGCACGGAATGACTTTTACCCCTGGGAAGCCCATCTGAGAGGATAATGTTGATAAAAAGTGAAAAAGTAGTTAGAGATTCAAAGAGAAATCCAAAGAGAAATTTTATTTTATGTTGGCACGCGCTGTCAAAGGTAATGTACGCGAAATTATGGAAAAGATTTTGCATACTTGGCGATGTGAGATGCAGGGAATATAATCTGCCAGAGTCAGCAACCCAAACCCCAAACCGAGGGGAAGATTTTTTTTTTACAACTTTCTAGTTAATTTCTTTTCTGTTTTGCTCATTTGTATTCTCTCTAAATATAAGCAAAAAAACAAACAAACAAAAAAACACCAGACATTTCAAACACGCGGGGATTTGAAATAACCTACTGAGGTCGCTGACTTGAGATCCTTTTGCCAATGGATGCCACCAGACCGCGGTGACAGAAATGAAAGAGGGAAATTGATGTACTGGCGTCACCTCCACCGCGCCTGAAAGCCAACCCTGAACGAGCTGCGTGAAGCCAGACAGAAAAAGGCACAAGGCTCCGGAAAAGCTAACATTTATTTTTTCATAATAAGAGCATTACAAAAACACTAACGTGGGTCTCTGTGAGGGGTTCTGTTGTGGGACTTTTTTTTTTTTAATCGTGGTGTATTTGTAACCAGTCTAGATTTGATTTGGTGACATTATCTGGCTTAACCTCAATAAGACTATTGGAGTGCTATAAGCCACGAGACATAGTTTATCTTTCTGTTCATCGTTATTTGAGGTTTGAGTTCCACGTGACTTATTCTGAAAGCGGTGGAAGGAAGTCACACAGCCCATTGTCTTTTGTGCGTCTTGTCGGTGGCGGCGCTCTGGATCAAAGGCTCCTTTGGCTCCCTGGTCGTACGGTCCTGTTCTGAGCGCAGTCTGCTCTCGGTCTCCACGGACGCTCCTCTCTCTGGATATCGTAGCACGTCTCTCTCTCTTCTTTTCCTCCTCATTTGGATTATATTCATCTCATGGTTTTCAACTCCAACTCGATGCATAGAAATGGGTAAACTGCACTCGAAACATGGTAAGATTCCTTATTCCTGAGAGAAAATCACAGCTGTTAGTTGTTCCGCTGGCGCCGCGATACTTTCGAGTAACACATTTCATTGTGTCCTGTCTTTTCTTTCTCTCTCGCTCTCTCTCTCAAAAGCCGCTATTTGTAAACCGAGGGAGAGTCCAGAAGGTAAGCGCACTTATTTCCCCTCTCTCGTACATCACGCACTTCAACATTTTCTGAGCATTTCGGTCAGTTTGTGAACAGTTCTCAGACTCCGTATCAGTCTCGGCTTATTGCGGGGCAAAGACTCCCGAGAATCTCTGAAGATAAACTCTGAAGATGGTCTGAACACAAAAGAGAAGAGGAAGAAAAAAAGTTTGTACTCAGTGCTGATAATGCGTTTGTGTGTTTCAGGCGACAGTTTTGTAGTGAACGCCTGTTTGGCTAGGAAGGGAATCGATGACTGGCTCGTGAAGCAGAAATACTACTGCACGAGCTCTCGCCTCGAGCAACAGGACTGTCACCACAAGAATACCTGCGGGTTACCTGCACGGGTGAGTTCCACTACATCCGCTCAGGCATTGATACTGAAGTGTCGCTTTCTAAATGATTGTATTTCTGTCTCGCTTGTAAGTCAACGATTGTGTGTGTCCCCTGGTGTATGTTTCACACATTAAGCTTTTTGTTGTTGTTTCCTTTTTAAATGTCACTTCCGTCATAGCACGCAAGGCTACATTTAACCTCAGCTGCAGTCAGTCTTTCTTGACTCCTTGGCGGATAAACTTTTAACAGTGGCTGTTCATAGTGAGTTCAATCGTGCGCATAACGGGGAAAAAAGTAACTGAAGTAAACCGATCCCTTAGTGTTGTGTCCGATGCTATTTTTGCTTTCAGTGTGACAAATTAAAAGAATAAATATTAATACTGTTGAGCTCATTCACTCTTGTAGGGAACGAATGCGAAATTTTGCGCGCTTGAGCTGAGGGATTATTTTCCAGGTAACAATAGATCAAGCCTTGAAAGGAGTTCGGTGTGACAGTCCGGTGACAAGTGTGAATTGTTAAAGGCTGGAGAGAGAAATGTTGGAGGTCATGCTTGTTTTGTATTTTGGCATTGCCGTAAACACAGCACTGTTATTGTCAAGCGCTGAAATCCTTTGGAATTGCTTCAGAGGAGTGTTAAGCCTCTTTGGTTAGCCATGCCTTCCTCAAAGGCTGCATGTTTGAGGAATCGGAGCCCATCAAGAATTAAAAAATAAATAAAGGAAAACAAGTCCCTCCACCCACAATCCAGCCACTTTGAGAAGAAATGCATCTATTTACTAAAGTCAGCCCACAATCCAGGATCTATCACACTCACTGTAATGTTCTCTTGTGATATTTGCATGGCACGATTTTCTTTTTTTAAATACTCAACAGATCATTTAGTTGCTCACTGTTCTTAAAGACGAGAATCCTATTATCAGTGACATCCAGATCCTTGGTGTCACTTTCATGCATCAAATCGCGTGTAAAGGCTGTGTTATACCATGCTTTGAAACGGTTAACACAAGCAAGACAGAAATACACATGCCGATTAGGATTCTTAAATGAGCCATTAGCACGAGAAGTTATTGGCATGCAGGTGAGCAGCAGCCAAATATACAACCTGAGCAAGTCTTAAGGCAACAAAATTATGTGCCGAATCCCAGTGAAGCCAGGCATAAAGTCCACCATTGTCTTATCTTCTGCTGCAAGAGGTGTTTGGTAGATTCGGGTTCCAGAGGTGTGTAGAGTAGAGCGTTGTGAGGTTGGCGTCTACATGAAAAATTGCTCATCCTCACATGTGTCCAGAGCTGCAGTAAACTTCTTCATATGGTATCAGGATCCCACTCACAGCAGGCACTGGGATGTATTTTGAAGAGCAGTTTTAAGGAGGGGAAAAAAACCCCCCCAGATCCTATGTTTCTGTTCCAGAGTACGTAGCTGTTGCTGCTGGAGAAATCTATTCCATTTATTTTGTTGTTTATATGTTCAGCGGGATTCATACGCTTTGGGCAATTTAAGCATTTAAAACCACATTATTATCATGCAATTACCATAATTTATTACTGCAAAAACAAACATCCATTACTTTGTTCCTCGACATCTTCACATGCGTTTCCCCCCCCCCCCCCAGCAACAGTCACGTGTGAAGTTTTGGCTCGGGATGGATGAGGCCCCCGCCAAAAGGTTTGGATGTTTTTGAACAATTTAGAGTTCAGCTTGTATAAATAATTCAAGCCTCGGTGTCTAATGGCTTATTTTATAACTCGGAAGGAAAATGAAGAAAAGAAGAAAAGTTGTTTCCACATCAATATTTATTTGGGTGCTTTTTCGCTTTTGTTTTGTGATTATAAAGTGGATTCTAAATCTGTAATGATTATTAAAGTTTAAAGCATTTATGTATTATTTTTCCATTCTGTGCCTGGGCATGAAACATATTTTACATTTTTTAGAAAGACAAGATTTTGCAGCCCCTCACAAATTTTTACTGCGCTTTGTAGCGTACTGGTTTACACATTTGCCTAATAAGCAAAAAAAAAACAACCCAAAATGCCCGGTTTGATCCTGGGAGCATACACAAATCCCTTGAGAGTTGCGTCAGGAAGGGCATCCGGCGTAAAAATCTGCCAAATCAAATATGCGGAGCTACCCGCTGTGGTGAGCCCTTGTGAATAAATGAGCGGCCGGTAGTAGCTTTTACATAAACATTTTTATTAACCCAATCATTAATCAGAAGGAGCATAGTTTACAAGCTGTGTTGGGATGTGAAGTAGCTTTCAGTAATTTCCCTACAGTCTTGTATAACTCTATTGTGGTACTTTTTACATTTCGGTTGTGTGGCGTAAGCGCTCTGTGTTGCTTTTGTTTTTTAGTCATTAAGAATGCTACAAAGTCTCACCCTTTCCAGAGCATTTACTGATTAATTCCATGAGTGGAGGTCATTCTAACCCTATTCCATTCACTTCATAAATAAGGCATTATCACAATGATCTCAAATCTTTTATCATGAATCATTGTTCAAATGGAATAGGTTTACCTCCGGTAAAGAAAATGTTCACCATATCATATGTTTCTAACTGAAGGTCTTGTTGTGTGAGAAGACGTTTAAAAGTCTGGCCCCGCCTTTATGTAAAAAACAGGAGGGTTCAACAGTAGGGAGTCCATGCTTGGAATTCTTTTGAACCAATCTTTTCCAAACCATATGCCCTATAAGAAAACTGCAGTTTTTAAAGTGGCCATTGTTGGGTAGAGTGCCTCACATTAGCAGTTTTTCTTCATTTAATGGTTTTAAATTGAAATTGTGTTTGCGCACACACAGACTGAAGCATAAAGATGCACTTGAAGGCACTTGAAGACTTAATGATGATTCCATGCAGGCTCTGCTCCCATTCATGATTTGTGTTGTCAGATGTAAGGCTGCTGGAGCTTGGCAGACAGTGAGTGAGTGGTGTGGGCAGGTGGACCTGTGAGTCCTCAACACATGAGATCCAGGTCATGTGAGCCTTGGCACACTTTCTCCCGAGTGCACAGCGTGGTGTCTGTACCCACCGATAAATCTGATATGTTATGTGCAGCCTGTAAAATTCATTCACTGACAGAGACATTGATAGGGGCTGAAGATTTTCACAACTTAGGACTTGGAAGTTCGAGTTTCTGGTGACTACTTTATGAGGTTACCTCTTTTGGCGCGATTGCCACATGTCAAGACCGACTTTAGAAGTTCTCTATTTTAATGACCTTCTTCACAAGTTATCCCTTTCTATTCTAAAATACCCCTCCCCCTCTTTTCGCTTCTGCCATCTCCCCCTTTCTCCCTTCCTATCCTCCATCTGTTTGTTGCGCTCACCCTGTGGCCTCGTGTCAGTTGTGGCTGATGAAATGAGACTGCATTTGAAGTGGGCCATGCTGGGAGGTGTTTGCAGTGACACTGATCACCACTCCTCCCTGAAGCCTTACCCTCCGTGCAGAAAAAAAACCCCTCCACGTCCACTCTTGCCAAACTACTACTCTCCAAAACCTGGATTTGTCTTCAGCTGAACTTCCATGAGTTTCTGTGGAACGCTGACAAAAAGCAAAGGTACATCAGACGACAGAATGCAACTCTGAAGTGAATCACAGTGGAACTTCTGCCCCAACTCCTCTCGTCTCACAGTTGGTTGCTAGGTCTTTGATTTTTTTTCTTTTTTTTTGAAAGTATAAAGGTTTTTTTGGAAATAGGCCTAAAGCTTTTAAACGCATTCCCTCAGCCTCCAAGTCTGATAAAAGACATGGCAGGTTTTGCGCCCCTTTCGTTTTTCGCTTCTGCTGTTGTGCTTTTTCTTTCCTTGTCGTTTTCACAAAGCGAGGGCCCTTGTCTAGAAGCTGAAAGCACCTTTCAAATGCAGACTCCTCTTCCTCTTTCTCTCCTTCTTTCTGTCTTCTCCCTGTGCGTTTTCTTTTCCCACCGGCTGCCCTCTTGTGCGTGCTGTGTGACGTATGCCCCTCTCCCACTGGGCTCTACCCCCTCTGTGCTCCCAAGGGACCAAGGGCCTGTTGTTGGTCTTTGAAGAGGCTGGGAGAAAAGTTTGGAGCCACACTCTAAAGAGAAGAAAAGCCCTAGCCTTTGGGAGGAGGGGTACCACCTGGCCATAGAGGGGCTCAGTGATTTTCTTTCCATTTTCCCATGAGAAGATGCTGAGAAAAGCTTTGGGCTGACATCAGCATGGCTGGGGGACCGGGAGGTTGGAGGAAGTGGAGGTGGCTTTACTGTCACATCAGGCATCATGTGTCAACAAGGGTCCTAAAAGCTGGGAGAGTTTCTCCTGTATGACAAAGCAGAGTGGATAACTCAGCCATTGTGAATGGTGCCCTCTGTAAAGGATTTAAACGGATGTTGTACAGTAGTTTAGTGTAAGATTGAGCTCTAGTGGCATTTAGACATTTGATCAGGGTTGCCTGTCTTTCTTTTTTTGTTAAATTTAATGCATCCATCTCTTACCATTATATACCGTTCATACCTTTTTCTGCAAGGCTAAATTTGCTCAGTTTAATTATAGTCTTTAACAGGTTTAAACTTTGCACAAGGAATGTCAATTTAGTTCTCAGTGGAAATAAAAGCATGTTTCTCACATGTTAATAGCCTGAGTGAAATGCTCATGTATGTGCATATCTGTTCAAGCGTGTGCACGTAAGTGTGCAGTATGTCTAGAGTCAGCTGTCCGGATGCACTTCAGAGATCAAAGGCTTCCACGGGAATGTGCTGTGAATCGCAGGGGATTAGCAGCTGAGATTGTGCTTTGTTTTCTCAAATATATGCTCAGTATGGAGCAACGGATAGCTGTTGATCAAAGTGTCTCTCTGGCTGGAGAGTTTTGTTCCACACTTGAGGGTGGCATTTATTTCACAACTTAAAAGAATGGATAGAGGATGTTCTCCTCTTTAGTTTCCCTGTGTTTTAAAATCGGATTGAAGTGAAATGGTGAAAAACTAGTAGCAAACAGTATAGATGGTGTGATACTTTGAGCGGGCAGTCTATCTAAATTCAGAGTTTATATAACTCACACTATCTTTTCTGTGATGATCAGAAATATTTTGATGTGTTTATGCACGGGACACTAATTTTTAGAAACATTTTGCTTTCTAATTTTAGTAATTAAATGTAAAACATTTTAGATAATAGATAACTGGAGGTTTCATGGAACAAATATGGTGGATCATTGACTTTTTGTCAAAATTTTTTTTAAAGATTAAGAAGATGAGAAAACTGTGGTCTAATGTGCTATATTTATTTTTTCATTGTGTTCTTTACTGCAAAACTGTTTCTGCTAAGAGCTTTTAAAGTATTAATTATGTAAAGTGAGTGCAAGGATAGACTTTTCATAGTTTGGGGATAGACCGGACTGTGCGCGAGGGTCTGGGAGAAGCTCTAGGTGACTGAAGCTCCTGCGGTGGTCCTGGGGTTTCTGTGGGAGCTCAGTGCTCAATTTAATCACCCACTTAAAATCCTCTGCTGAAGAGGGCGTTTAAGTGTTTAAAACCCTGAATAATTCTCTGTTGTTTGTTTATCGGGTTCCCCTGCGGGTTGCGCTGTGGCCCTTGCAGTAAGTGCTGAATAATTTGACTGAGCACTCAAAGTGGGTCTCAAATAGGACAAGATCAACATCTGCATAAAACTGCTATCAAGCTCTCATGAGAGTGTGCAGTGAGCATGCACACTTGTGGGCCTTGAAACACAGAGGCATTCACGAATATACATACACGCATTATCCATGTGTTTACCCTAATTTGTGAATCTATTTATCACTGCTAACAGAGTCCCAGGGCGATTCCCTTCCACGTCTTTGTCTTACAGACTGGATCTAGGGAAACACTACTGATGGACTCCACAGCTTCCATGAACTTTAGTGGTGTATTTATTCTCCTTGTGTTTGTGCTTTTTTGGTGACCAGAGCTCTAAAGCCACCTGAGGTGGAGGGGAAGGGGGAAGTGGGTTTAGGTAAACAGGGGTAGGAGAGCATTGTGCCTCTCACCGACAGAGGATCCAGGGCTCTTCAGCTTTTCCTGTGGCGCCAGGAATGGAGGAGGTCTGGATTGTCTTTTAGGGGATGTTTTTAGTGGAAGGAAAGTTAAACAGAAGATCTGCCCTGCTGAAAGGAAAGCTGTCCACCCCTGCTGTGTTTATGCTCCGCAGGTGCCACAACCCAAAGAGGACCTCACCCTGTAGATTCTCAATGGAGCAGATCAACCCTGTGCTCCCCAAAGAGCCATTTGAACTCACAACTGTTTCACTTGTGTCACAGTTTTTAATAGTAATGTCATACTCACATGTGACAAAACTGTTGAACAGAGGATTTTGTAAGTAGGGACTGGGGTCTAATTTTAAAGCTCCACAGAGCTTACAACATTGTCTGAAATTTAAATATAGTTTTGGCTCTGAGTCTGTGAGAGATGAAGTGCAAGTCTGATCACCACAGGCATGAATTTAGAGTGTTAAAGTGTCCTATTTATTTTTTTTATAATAAAATTCAGTTCAATTTTATTTATATACCACCAAATCACAACAAACGGTCACCTCAAGGCGCATTATTGAAAGGTAAAGACCATACAGTAATTACAGAGAAAACCCAACAGTCAAGACGACCCCCTATGAGCAAGCACTTGGCAACAGCGGGAAGGAAAAACTCCCATTTAGCAGGAAGAAACTTCTGGCAGAACCAGGCTCAGGGAGGGGCAGTCATCTGCTGTGACTGGTTGGGGCTGAGGGGAGGGAGACAGGACAAAAGACACACTGTGGAAGAGAGCAAGAAATAATACTACCTAATGATTAAATATAACTAATGATTATTAGATTTAATTATTATTAAATATTTACTCTTCAATTAGACAACTTTATATTTGGAACCCAAATGGCAACAAGGGTGTTGTTTTAGATTGCTTCAGATCCTACCTTTCAGAGAGAAGTTTTTGTGTCCATATTGGAGCTGCTCAATCTTGTGCAGTGCCCCTTACATGTGAGGTGCCTCAGGGCTTTATACTTGGCCCTCTTCTTTTCTCTCTGCACCTACTTCCAGTGGGATTAATTTTTAGGAGAATTGACATCGCATTCCACTTTTATGCTGATGATTGTCACATTTATGTGCCACTGAAGCTGCAAAATGCATATTCTGCAAACCATCTTTTAGAGTGCATTGGAGATATTAAGGCATGGCTGTCCACAAATTTTTTGCACCTGAGTGATCAAAGACTGAGGTCAACATCTGACACTGACAGCAACAAACCTGGGTTTAAAACTGGACAGTGATCTTAAACTTGATGCTCAAATTAAGTCAGTAGTCAAGTCCAGCTTTTATCAATTAAGACAACTGGCCAAGGTGAGGCGATTTCTTTCACGGCACCACTTTGAGATTTTAATCCATGCTTTTATCACTACTCAGACTATTGCAATACACTTTATGTTGGGTTGAACCAGACACTACTCACCTCACTGCAGATGGTACAAAATGCTGCTGCTCGACTTTTAGTTGGTGTCAAAAAATGTGAACACATTGCACCGATTTTAGCCTCACTTCACTGGCTCCCAGTTCGTTTTAGAAATTATTGTAAAATTCTTTTATTTGTTTTTAAATGTCTTCATGGCCTTGCCCCACCATATCTGTCTGACCTTCTCCACTTAAACGTCCCTGCACGCTCCCTCAGGTCAGCTGATCTGTCACTGTTACTTATCCCAAAGACAAAGAGGAAGCTGAGAGGTGATGGTGCTTTTTCAGTCGCTGCCCCAAAACTGTGGAATGATCTCCCTTTGCATATCAGGCAGGCTGACTCACTCTCTGCTTTTAAATGCTCTCTTAAAACACATTTCTTCTCTTTGGCTTGTAACTCAGTCTGACATGTTTGTTCTTATTCTTTATTGTTTTAATTGTGGTTTTACTTTTTTATATATGTATTTTAAACCTGTTTGCTATTACTTGTGTACAGCACTTTGGCCAATGGCATTGGTTTTTAAGTGCTTTATAAATAAAGTTGAGTTGAGTTGAGACAATGAATTAAAAACTTCTCTCTAGACTGATATTTATATTTGGGGATAACTGATCACTTATTATTCAAAAAAGGATGTTAATGCTTCTTGTATGCTGATGATGACCATTATTTTGCTTAGGTTCCTGACACAATACAGCTGTTCTATGAAAAATTAGGAATTTGACCCTAACGGACAGCTCATGTATGTGCTTTCATAAATTCTGTGTGTAATTTTTTGTGTCTGTGCTTTAATATGTGTATGAGCAATGTTAGGAGAATTTGGAAGCAGTTTGCAATTGTGTAAGTACTCTGTTGCAAGTTGATTATGGTGAGCAGTGACACAAGCCACTAATTCCAGTCAGCTATGAATAGAAACGTGCCTCTGGCACCAGCGCACTTGTATATAGTAGTTGAAGTGTCTATTTCTGCTGCTATGTTTACTTGCTAAGTTGAAACACTCTCTGTAATTACAGAGATTATAAGTCCACAGTTAAAAGGTCAGATGTGAGGGATGTTTTGAGGTGGTGGCTTGTGGCTGGCAGGATGTCTGCTGCGCGTTCATGTCAATGAGAGTGCATGGGCATCAGTGTGCACAGGCAGAAAGGAAGAATTTGGCCACCTTGGTGTTGAGGTCAGTCCCATCTGGTCAACATGCACACGTTAGAGGTTTTCATAACTGCCACCTACCACATGGAGTTCCAGTGTTTATTGCAGTGACAAGGTTTAGTATTTGGCTTTGAATAAATGCACTGACAACTGTCATTTGGAGAGATCTGATTATAAAGATCAGGTTTTATGACATTTAATTTACAGGTTGTTTTCATATGTATTTTGGCTGGAATGAGCCCAGACCGCAGACCTAAGGCTCATCTTACAAAATTAGTTCAGTAGATAAGAGACTTGGTGCATGCCAGCTTTTAATCTGACACGTAGTACATTAGATTATGTAAAATTGTTTAAAAGTTGAAAGAAACTGAGATGACCTGTCCTAAAACATTCAAGCTTACTTACAAATTCAGAGTTTATTTAGGAAATGTAATCTTTTAAAACATTACTGAAGATTGCAGAAACATTGTCTTCCTCATCTTACATTATTACATGCTATTTCAGAGCAAAAACCTTAAGCTGTAGCCACTGGCATGAGGCGTTACTGGAGTGGATCTTCTCATTTGTCTTGGTAAAAGCGAGAAGTGCCTGTCACTTTCTTGTTGCCCTCGAGGTCGACTTCTTGACTAAAACCCTTCTCCTCCCACACTTTGCAGTACTTGAGACTGGCGTCTGAAGCCACCCAGACGACTGAAGGCCTGTCTCTCCTCAAAGAGAGCTTTGGCTAATTGCTAAGACCCACAGTGTAACACATTGTGTCTCACACTCAGCAAGCATCCTATTTCTGCAGAAATGATTGACACACATGAACAAATGTGGCTGTTCATTTAGTATATACTCATTTTATTTAACATGCACAACCTGATGCTGCAGGAGACCTAGTAATATGCAGCTAGCTTACCTGGCATGGTCTCTGGAATAACTTGTTAGCTTTGAAATTTGTTGGACACAGGAAGAACCTTCACACTGGTGCTTTGCGCTGCAGTACTAAACATTAACCGTACAGTGCCAGGTTTTCACATTACTGGATTTGCTAGCCTTACATGGTGAAAATCTCCATCAGTGTCCATAGTTGAACTCTTAACAAGTTAGATCACTTAATTACTCACATAAAGCAAGAAAAATCACTACCACCCCCAACATATGATGGACTATGTTAATCGCCCGAATACTCACAAGCTGCAATGAGGTTGTTCAGTATACAAGTGCTGCTGAAATTTTGACTTCTTCCCTGCACCTTGGAAGTAGCTGTGCTAATATGTTTGTTGAATTACCCAGCCCTAGTACATGCATGCACTCTGTAATCACAGTAAATCTGCGCTGCCCTTATAGCCAAAAAAAGGTTCAAAAGGGAACTAATTCCATGAGATATCCAACCACAACAGCTTTTGGAGATGAGGTGTGTCATTTTGTGTAATACACCCTCTTTTTCTTTCAGTCTGTTCCTATTCTCTTTTCCCTATTCTTTGGAACTGGGCTTGGCTCTGAATTTAGAGGGCCATAATGCTGTGATTTGTTACTCTTGGCAGGAAGAGACCACCTGTAAATCAAGGCCAAGCGACAGACCGTCTCCATTCTCTTCCAAACCGTAGCTTCCACTTGAGAACGGAAGTTCCCAAAGTGGAGTTCATCGGCTGGTTGAGAACGTGTTATAAGGATTTGCTTCTTGCTCAGATTCCCTCTCTTGACTCGCCAAAAAATTTAAAACCAAAAAAACAGGAGAGGCTTTGCTCTTGCTTTCTGTTCACATGTAATTTTTAAGCCTGTGTGTGCCTGTTTTTTGTGAGCACTGTTAACTACAAGTTCAACTGTAGACAGCTCAGCAAAAGAAGATTCAGAATGATCACAGTTAACATGTAGGAGCGGCACTACAGTTTTGTTTACAGCTTTGGCAAACTGGCTAATCCTGGCATTCACATTCACTTTGTGGACCAGAGCTATTTCTGGTTTTTTTTTCTTTCATTTTGTCTTAAATTTCTCAAATAGATTTTGAGTAAGGCAAGAAATCTTTCCTAGATGAGGCCCAATAATTCCCCTGTTGTAGGAAATGAAATGAATGTGATGAGTTGTCTAAATTGCTGGAGGGGTGATCATGCCGTTAGACTCTTCATCTTGACACTGTGCTTCCCCCCACTCCTCCTCTCTGGCAAGATACGGCTTTGATAAACACTGTGATAAATGTTAATTGCAGTGGTTACATATTTTTCAAAAGCTAATAAAGGTTGTTACCTCGAGTAACATGCAGGGTTTACTGCCTGAGGGGCTGGCTGAGTTGTAAAAGCTTATCTTTGCAGGTGTAAAAGTTTTGTAAATGGGTCATTAAAGTGTTGGCCAACTTCACACATAGAACACAAAAAAAAAAAAGTGCGAGGGGGAGGGAGATTACTTTGGATCAGCATGTTTCTGAAGCACAGAGATGAGGGCTGTAAATCTCTGCTAATATTCCACTGAGCCTTTCAGGAGGCAGCCTTTGATGTGGGTGAGGTAATGTGACCAGCAGTGTTTGCAATGTTAATCTGACATGGAGAAATGACTGGTGGCTGTGCACTGATGCTCTATAAAGGAAAAGCACCCAATCACTGCCCTTGTTGGTGGTGGTAGAAAAAAACAAAAACAAAAAAACAAAACAACAAAAAATGAATCCTAAGGAAAACACGTGTGCAAAAAATTTGCACATCCACCACACAGGCATGTGCCTTTGCAAACTCTTATTCAGCAATGTCAGAGGGTTCATTTACTCATACATATAATTTAATTTAATATACTATATACAGGGCAAGTTCTGCTGAGCCACACCATATGCAGGAATTCTTCTGAGCCTGGTCTGTGTGGGTGTGTGTTTGTGTGTGGAGAATCTCTCCATGACCTGTGTTGTGAACTGGAGTTAACATGGTAAGCCCTCCGGCATGTGCAGCCTCCTCAAACCCTTCCAGCTTTGTGTGTTGCTGACCATGCACACTTTAATCATAGAGCTGCTTCCTCCAACCTGCCTGGTGATGGATCCAAACTCTGTGGCTATAATTTCCTTCCTGGGGTGCAGGAAGAGAGGTGGGTGTGCCGTGACTGAGGGGTGTCAGGCATGGGGCCGTCGAGTCTGCAGAGAGTGTATTTCTTTGAAGCACCCTCTGAGACGTCAAATTACACGTTAGCCCTCTTAAGTTGACAAAGTTTAAGGACTTGAAATTGCCCAATTATTCTTCAAGTTTGTTATCAACTCAACTTAAGTGTTGCACTTTCTGTAGATGGGGTGAAATATTAAGGCAGACAAAATGGTTGTGATGAAGGAGAGGAAACGCTGCAATCACCTTTTCACATTGTCTAATCTGATTAAGCCTTTTGTTATATTTTTGTTTCACACTGAACTGGTAATAATGTCAGTCAACTGTGCAGTATTTGAACTATAAAATTCAACTAAATGTTCTGTAAGGTGCTTCAGATTAAAAGCATCCAATTATTTTGCAAAAGGGTGCATGTGAAAAGGCTTAACATCAAAAGATTTACAGACTGTGACCTCTGGAAAGGCACTGAGTTTCTTATCAAAGGCATAAAATTGCACTGTAAAACAGGGCAGATATGACTTCCTTTTGGCATTGCAGATTACTCCTGAAATGTGTTTTATGCATTTGTTCAGATTGCTGCACTGCTCTGAAATTTTAGACAACCTAAGCATCTGTTCTACTGGAGTGATTTCAGCAAACTACCTCATCACATTACGATAAGCCTGATAGTCTCTTTGTAAAAACAAAAAAAAACCCAAACTGATTTATCATGTTTGGCTGGAGAGAAATGCAGAGACATTAATTTTCCATGGCTCTCAGGCTGTAGGTGTTGTTTAAAAATTGGCCCCATCTCCCTGCCCTCCATAAATGGGACCGTCTCACGTCAGTTTTGCTATGTTATATGATTATCTGAGATCTTTATTTCATGTGTGAAAACTGATCCCCTTTGAAGCCTCACTCAGAGGCAGTGCATTGCTTTACTACCTCACATCAACACCCTCTATCTTGGCTCCATCTCACAGCGTCATGTTTTACTGCTATGTGGTGTTTTGAATGAGACTGTTTAATGTTGCTGGAAGGTGAGGAGCACTCCAGCATAAAGAGCTGAAAAAAAAAAAAGAAGAAGCTTGAACCCAGGTCTGAAATGTTTTTTGATGATGATTGGTGGTCCAGTTTTCTCCTTTAGCAGATCTACCACAACACTTAGCACGCATTGGAGGATAAGCACTGCTCCAGATTCCAAGAGGTGTGCAGCTCAGTCCTTTGAAATTGCCTCCAGTGTATCTTACTTTACTTTTCTGGATGGTGGAGGGGGATGGGTATTTCCTCTCTTGAGGTAACACTATACCTATAAGCTAATTTGCAGCACTAAAACTAATAAGATGGTTTTTGTTTTTTGTTTTACTTTTGGTTTTCAGCACTGGGACTGTGTGTGCTTTGGAGCTTTGGAAAAATCCCCATGCTATACAGCTGTTTTCTCCATTAGTAATTCATGAACTTTCCCTAATGGCTTTAATCCAGGTTAGTCGGAATCAGGCAAAATTATTTAGGTTGCCAAATGAAGTAGATTTATGGAAATAGGTACAAATATAAGATGACAACCTCAGTGTGTCTTCACATACCTGGAATGAGGACACGTAAGTCATATGTTCTGCAGTGCCATTGTATTTTATGATACTGCCCCTGGCTTTATGTGTATATGCAAATATTAAACATGTTGTGGTTGTAAGGAATCTGTTACGAGTGAGAGTAATCACTTCTCACTTTCTCCAGTGCTCTACCCTCCAGTGCCTGGTGGCTTTTATGTAAGTGTCAGTGGCCTTCGCCCTCCCATGTTTGAAAGACCCAGGGGAAGCAGACGTACTTGGAGAAAGATCATGGCTGTCTTGCTTATTTGGCTAAATGGATGTCTGTGTGCATTGCTCCCCACTTCAAGTCTGCACCGCTGCTCAGAGCTGTGCAGTTCTGAAGGTGTTTTCTTGTATCAGGGTGGGGGGAGCTCAGAGAGGAGGCACCCGGCCGCAGTTCTAATGAGATTTTTCCTGGGTTTTGATGGAGTGCCAGTAGTGCTGCCATTGCTCTAGAGGCCTGACTCCACTGAGCCCTGGCGCGCGATCAGGGAGAGCTGTCGTCAGTCGCATAAATTGTCAGCCTGTGTGGTGGGTCATGGAGGCAGACAGCATAGAGACCAAGAGGCCTTGTGGGACTTTCCCCACAATCACATAGAAGTACATATTACTTGCACTTTAATGTACCCTTTTGCTTCAAACACAGACTTGCAGAAAAAAATTGGCCCAGCGGGTCCATGTCTGCAGTGCCTGAGTAAGGATGACGCTAGAGGCAACTTTCTAGCTTAACTCCCCAAGTTGATTGTGTGCCAGCATGCTCTCACTTTTTCACTTTCTCTGTCTGTCTTACTATATCCAGAGAAGCAAGACCAAAACTTTGCAGTCGATGAAAAATTAAATGGCAGAAAATATTTTAAGAAACTACAAAAATACATAAACTTCCACACCAGAATGGGGGGCAGGTGTTGGGTTGAATAAAAGTCAATGATCATCGTTAAAAAAAATCAACAGGTTGCACACTGGAACTGTAAGCAGTTGACTTTATACAAAAACTACAGCACTAAGCAAAAGTTTTGAGCCAGCCATCATTTCTGTTTTGCTAGGAAAATGACTGATAGTGTGTGTTTTTTCATCCAGGTATAGTTTTACTCCATCAGTAGCGTGTTTGGGAACATTGTCATGCTGAAAAATTAAGCTGATGTAATGTAAATGTGTAAATAGGACTGCGGCATTTTCATTTAATTTCCTCAAGAATGTAAACTCACACTAACTGCACTGCAAGCCACAACACAGATTTTTCACTGGAATTAAACTGGCTTTATATCAGGTTGGACTATGACAGGTGTGGCCATATTTGCTTTAATTTTGTCTGATGCACGCTTTTATAAAAACTGTTTCTTTTGTTTTTTTTTACTATAATGATTTCTGTTGCCCATAGTGTTTGGAGTTATTTTGGTATTATTCTTATAAAAGCTATTTTAGCACATGCTCTGCAGCCATGACCTTTTCTTGATATTACCTGGAGAGACTGCATGGGAGAATGGAGATGTCTCAGTAGTTCAGATTGGACATTAAATGATCTTTAACCTGTCAGCTCCTTTGTACAAAGATGTCCGATTGCACCCATGTGAGAACAGTGATGGTAACTGTCTTGTGAACTCACAGTGAGCTAGTGGGCATCATGTGTGTTGCCTCCTGCAAAGACTACCCAGGCAGCTTTGTTTACAACACTCAGCACAGTTTGCAGCGCATGAAGCCAAGTGCGCATCACAGCCGGGCAGAAGGCATTGCTGAGTCAAGTGCTGTCTTAACGGTAAGTTGCTTGGTAGTTTGTCAGGTACACTGCTGTAAAGTTAGTAAACAATGACCTCATCAGTTTCAGCTAACAGATACTGGAAATTTGGATCAGTCGTCTTCTACTTTTTTTTTTGCAGCTTGCTACCTTCGGATTTAGGCTTTACAACTTTCATATATCGCCAGTTGAAAGTACTGGTCTTAATTGAGCATTCCTCTCTATAATATTTTAGAGCTGACATTTTTGTTAATAAGTGTAACATACTGTGAGGAAGTTAAATAGGTAACACTGTATTTGATGTTAGCATAGTAAATATTGTTAAACATTTTTCATCCGTCTTTGGCACCTCCAAATCCATATTTATAAAGTGTGCCGTTGATGAGGTTTCCAAAACAGTTCCAGTGGCCAAACTAAACAGTCCTTCAGACCAGTGAGCGATGTAGATGGGATGTTGTAATGGGCCCGGGACACTGTGTTCTGTGTTATAGTCCAGTAATAAATCACTTTCTGGTGAAGGACATTTAACAACTTTATAAAACACACACACACACACACACACACACACACACACACACACACAGTTACAGGGGCCACATGTATACCCTTCCACTAAAAGACTCGGAGAAGCTCTGAAGAACCTGGCCGCTCTGGTTTCCACATTACATTTAACATCATGTCTGGAAAATTGTTTTAGCTGGTCCCAAGTCGAGTAGAAAAATGCCTGTTTGTGCCCCGGAGGCTGCAGAGACACTGGGAATTGACTCCCTGCTGCACCTTTCATAAAACCGTTAGGTTCCCAAGCCTCAAGGAGAAGCAGGAGCGCAATGACCTAACACTGTAACATGCAGTGTATAGCAGAGTCAACCAGCAGTGCGTCCACGTTATGTAATGTTAATTTTACTTTACCACTGCCAGTGGAGGGTTAAGTTTTTTTTTAAGCTGAGGTTGAGCCACTGGAGATGAGGGGGTGTAAAGGCTTCTCCTCTTTGAAGTACTCTCTTACAATGACCTCTGACCCTTGAATTAACAAAGGTCCCGTAGAAGCCCATTACTGCATCATTTATTGTCCAAATAAGATTGATGGCTCTGTTGTGGTTACTGTTTTACGCACATTTTTTGTGGACACGCGCTGTGTGTGAATTTAATGATACACGGTCTTCTCATTTGATAGCCTGGAGCATTCAGACTCCTTACATATATGTAAATGTTGCATCAGTTAGGCCCCCGTCTCCACTCATTAGTTCAGAATTGCATTTCGAGGGGGATGACCAGCATCACAGTTTAGGGCAAATCCATGCTGAACCTTTTCATTTCAAGTTGAACCAACAAGAATGAGTGGGCCTTTGTTTAAGATCAGCTATAGCTGCTGTGTTTCTTTTTCCTCTTTAGTATGTAATTTGATTTATTTAATCATGATGTACAAATAATTATTTGTTATTGTTTCTATTTTAGTTTTTTTTTTCTTTTCCTAGTGCACTTTGATGGAGTTTTTGACTCATGTTGTATCTAGAACTGGGCCACGCAGTAGCAAAAAAGGAAAATTGGAGGAATGGAGATTTTATTGTCTCACTAAAGAGAAAAGATGAGTAGTAGCAATCATCTTTTTATTCAGAATTACATGACAATTGTGCAGAGGACATTAAAGGGGGGCTATAATTCTCATTTCTAGCTCCTGTCTATCTCATATTGGCCATTTGTGAAGCCCATCGGCTCACTCTCTGAAATAAGACTTGAGCAATCTCCCTTTAAGGCCATCCTCCCTTTAAGTCAACTTTTTTCTAATTGGCCACCTCTTGCAAACAGAAGGTTTCAACATTTTGATTGTCACAACCACAGCAGTATGTTTGAAATGACCTTATACAGATTCAAGAGTAGAAAAGAATCTGAAACCAAGCCTTCGGAGGTTTTGGCACATCAGAATTACTTGTACATATGTTGACCTAATTATTTTGAAACTTTGAAACTTTTCTTTGACCACATACTGTATAAATAAATAGGTGCCATAAAAGATGTGAATAATCCAAGTATCTTAGTTGTGCAGTGAAAAACTCCCTTTTTCTGCTGCTAAACAAAAGAATTTACTTTGTTGTTCTTGTGACCAACTGAGTGGTGGGAAAGCAGGAAATGTTGAAACAAGCACTGTTTATTTTTAGAGCTACATGACATTTGGGTGATCTGATCAATCACTGCCAGAAACAGAGACTAGGCAGCTATGGTCCAAAGTACAAAGTACTTTCAGAATCCAGATTTAAGACTTATATTTGAGAGCTTTACAATGTGAGTTTTTTTTAAAAATTAGGCTGTCAAAAATAATCATTGACATGCTGTAAAGAAAAATGCTCTTTAAATGAGAAATAAGGCAGTTCTGTTCCAGTTTAAAAATGATTTCTGTTTGGTCTTTCGCTATTTTCATTTCTATTTGTGGTCAGAGGGTTTTCATCAGAGCAGGAGGAGGAGGAGATGTGTGTGTGAGAAATAAAAAATAAATAAAAAATCCTGGGATATTTTCTTCTTAACACTGACCAGAGCAAATCCCAGAGAGTAACCCCAGCATGCTAATAATACAGCTTCCATCCATCACCACCGACAACAACCAATTAGTACATTCCTCTTCCCCCTTTTTCTCATGTTCTTGGCTAACCCCTCAATAATTCTGGATCATTCATCAAAAAACTGAAACACATTCAAGATGCTGTTTGTGTGTGTGTGAGGGTCTGTTTCTCAGTGCATGAGGAATTGAAGGAATGTTTGTTGTGGAGTGATTTTGTTTTGGTGGGGCTAAGTGACTGTGACAGTGTCTGTAATCCATCTGAATGGGTCCACACACACACACACACAACGGCAGGCTAACTCCTTTGTGACTCTTTCACCATCTAGGTTGGAAATGAGTTGAAGTGTGTTTACTAGTATAAGAAGAGAAGTAAATACTTACAATAACTTTATCTAGTAATTATGATGCAGTGCTATTCTGTATATAATTTTACAGTTTAGTAGTGGCGTACGTGTAACTGCACCGCTGGAGAGAGCCTCTGTGATGGCGGCGAGTAGTGATTAACCTGTGACGGCTATCTCAGGTCGAACGCCTTTATTTTTTTAAAACAAAGACTTTGTCTTAGAAACTAAAACATCCACTAGTAAACAGGCTATTACTAAGAAAATACTAGTATTACCAAACCTATAATGATACTTTATTTAAGCTAAATGCAGCTTGCTAAAACATTTACTGGAAGTCCTAGTTTACATTATAGGGACACTTAACCACAAAATTAAATTCACATATTTTTCCGCTGGCTGATACCACTGTTTATGCATATATAGCAGATATCTGCTGTAGGGCAGGGTCATAAAGCCAAGTTGGAATGTGTGTTGATCTACTCATACCAATAACAAACAGGTTTTTCTCAGGTCTCTCTGCTTTGGGGTGTTAGTCTGTCAGCTTTAGTCCTGTGGTTAGCCGTGTTCTCTTCCTCAGGCCACCCACAGCGTTGTAGCCTTGCCAGCACTAGGCTGAGGAGAGTAGGGTCGGCCTATCTGACCCTCTACCTCTCAGGAGTACCCAGAAATCCCCTCTCACACAGTTAACACACCTGCCTTTCACACATATGGTCACATGAGCCACAATAAAGACACATTTTCTGCACAGACATCCAGGAGGGAATTTTATGACAGTTAACAGTTGTCTAGGTTAATCATCACCAGTGACAAGTTCTATTGTTAACACATTCTGTGCAGGGTTTTTTTTGCTGTAGTTTATGTGCAATAAAAAACATTTTCGGGTGGTTCGGTTGGGTCTGTGAATATGTGTGTACGCCTTGGACCATGTATATACAGCATTTATATGCATTCGTCAGCCTGTGAGTAATGGTTTTTCAGTTGAATTAATGTATTGCCACATGGATACCTGAGCCAGACTTTTTCCATAGCGAAGCCTACGGATCACATGTCCGTCCAGTCTCTGTGGTATGCGCTAATAGTTCAAACTGCCGGGCGAGAGGTCCCAGGATAAAAAGAAAAGCAATTTGCCTAAAATGCCTGTTGCTGCAGTGACAGTCCAACACTGAAATAGCCAACCCTCTGTCTTAGAATCTGCTGCAGGGTCAGTGGCAGTGACTTAAAAATTTCTTTCATAGTCTCCAATCTGACTGCCAGGCTTTTGCTTTGTTTGTTTCAGTCCTGCAATTACCATCCTCTTAAACTTTCCGCTGCTGTTTAAGTTCAGCGCACAGTTGTCAAACTTTGTTCATATATAGATATATAAAGGCTATAATTTTGATTCGGCCATGTCACTCAGCATTGGAAGGCAGCGGTGTGGATTTGCATCGTTAAAAATGTTTGTTTTTATGTGACAAAAATATGACGACTTCTGCTTTATGTGACTTAAAACAATGATATATGTATCCTGTTCTCTCTCTTCTCAGGACTCCATGGACGAAGCATGTGCTGAGGGAACTGGTAATGAACACTATCGCTTAGAAGGTAGGTCATTCACCGATTCAGCTATTATTTTTTTTTATATTTGAAATTGAACTTCAGGTATTTGTGTGGCTCTTTGATCCAGTGCTTCATCTTTTCCTCCTCTGCTCCACACCCATTCTCTAAGCCCCAGCAATGTGCTGATGAAGTCCCCTTTACTTTCCCTCCCACCTCTTCACCTCCTCCATCTCTCATCCGCCCCTCCCCAACGGTGCTCTGCAAAGTGCCTCCGTTCCCCCATGTTTTTTCCCCCCGATGTGATGTGATCCTGGATTAAGAGCTCTGGGAGGAGAAAGTCTCTCCCTCCCATTTAAAGACACGATTGGACGTGAGGTGCAGGCAAAAATGTAGGGTCGAATGAGATCAAGCCAGAATTTGGAGACATGTCAGAAAATTCAGTTTTACTTCAGTTTCACTTCAGTGGGTAGTAACAGTGAGACAAGAGATAATGTGACCGATAAATGGAGTTTGAAATGATTTTTAGCCATTGAGCTAAGCTGATTCTGGGCCAAGCTTGTCCTCCCTTCAAGACAGATGTTTCTAATTAGACTGTGCGGCTCTCTTCATTCACTTTGATTAATAGGCAAAGGGCTAGACAGCTTAATAAAAAGATTTCATAGTTTATATCTCCATAATACTGATCCCTAAAAATGTTGGGCTTCACTTTATACCTAGAAAGAGAGAGATGTTTTGTTTGAGAAATGGCATAGTAACAGATCTTCATCAGGATAGATCTCAGGTTGGGCAAAGCTGATTAAAGCTTGAATTGCTGAAATGTTTTTTATAGGCATTTGATAGGTTTAGGTTGTCTTATTTCATTTTAAAATAAATTGACCTTTTGTTCACATAACAAGGCATTTTTACCTAAGCATTATAAAGCCCCTAATAAAAGCATCTGTGGAAGTTTCCTGGCATGAACTCTCATTTAGTTTGGTGATCAGATTCAGTGTCTATAGAGCTCACACAGATCAGTACAGATAAAAAAGGGAAAAGAGAGAGAGAAGACGCAACAGGACAGCCAACAAAGATAAAAGGCTTCTTTGGTCTTTGTATAAGAAAGTTGTTAAAGTCAAAGGAAACTTTCAGCAAAAATTGCAAAGGAGGGGAAAAAAGCTCATCAAAGTGCCTTATGGATGATTTACATCTGTACTGCTGGCATTCAGAAAGACTCACCTCCACAAACATTTTAATCAACCCTTTTAACATTTTGTTAAAAAAGGAAACCGGTCCTTTCATCGCCACCTCCTTTCACATTTGGAGTATATTACTGGCTCGCTTGTGGGATACCCAGTGATTACAGCTGGTCACAAAACTGTTGGATTTTATATGCCCTGTTTATCAGAGTTTGAGTGGAAGGAGGAGAATGAGTTACCTTTTAATAAAAAAAGCATCCTATCCAGTCCTTCCTGGCCTGTGTATACTGGGAAGAGGTTGGGGGGTTGTGTGTAATACAGTATCTTAGCTAAGCTGACTGAGTATGATTGCTCACAGTGTGTGGCTGCTTTCCCAACCTGTGACTCTGTGTGTGTGTGTGTGTGTGTGTGTGTTTGCGTAAAGCGTATGCATGCACGTGTGTAGCTGGGTTACTGGAACAGCCTTGGCATGGAGGGTGCCAGACTCGACTGCCCTCGTCTTGCCCCTCAGATCTGATGTGCAGCCAATCCCCTGGCGGCAGCTTCACTCATAAAAAGTGGGCTTATGTCTGTGATTGGGAGGGGGTCAGAGGGGGAGGAGGGTGATAGCAGATTACTGTTACTCCTCCCGGCATTTCATTAGCTCTGAGATAAGCATCTCACCACCATATTGAGTCTGCTTCGGAACAGATTTGCCTTCGCACACAATGTTCTCTTTGAGCACCTCAGATGATCAAACAGCAGGAACCCAAATGCTGCTCCTCTCCAAAAAGTTGGTAAAAGCTCCCTGGGATGATGCCTTTCATTTCTGGCATTTTCCCCTACCCAGGGATGAGACAGGTCTGCTTTGATCTGCTTTGGATCAGGAGGAAAGAAATTGGGCTGTTGTGTCTGCTCTGTTGGCGAGCAAACAAACAGTGTTTCAGATTTGACTTGGCTTAATTAATTAGTGATTCTGTTTTACAGCCGGTCTGATCCTCTTCCAGAAGGTTTGAGAATGGAACTTCAAAGTGTGGTGGGAGGAGTTGGGGAGCGTGGAGAGAGGGGTGTGGCTTTATGGGTGAATACAGCCTTCATGGCTGTGATTGGATGATGAGGAGTGTGTGCGTGTGTGTGTGTGTGTGTGCGTGCGTGCGTGCGTGTGTGTGTGTGTGTGTGTGTGTGTGTGTGTGTGTGTGGGTGAAACATAAATGACCAAAAGTGAGACATACAAGGTGCTGTGACATCTGTGAGGATGAGTCAAGCGTGTCCCTGTCATTCATAAGAGAGTTGTAAAGACGCCGACTACTACACCTCCTCCTAGTTACGTGCTGTTTTTGTCTACAGCCTCGTGTGCCAAACAAATGCTGGATTTCAAAGCATAGAAAGAAATTTGGTAGATCTGGGCCAACACCCAACACTGAAAGTTAGACTTTGAACTACACATCGACAGTTGAACCTTGTAATACAGTAAAATATAAAACAACAACAAAAAAACCCCCAGCTCCATCTTTAACTTTGACCTCATGTTGAATCAAGGCCTCATGACACCTCATTACACAAAAAATTAACACAAGCGTTTGTTCAAGTAAGTACCCCACTCATGGATATCAAGGCTTTTATGTATCTCAGAAAAGGTGCTTGCTAACAAACAGGAGATTAGCGGTGGTGGTGGTGGTGATGCTGAAGTTGTGATGCAATTTCTTCATAGGCGATTGCATAAAAATTCATAAAAGCTGAATTCATTTGTGGAGATTATGTTTAGGCTCATAAACGTATTTTCTGCAATAATCCAGAAGTCTGTGGAAAATCTCAGTGGATTTTTGTCAAGGTAACCATGGTGATGCTTTCGCCCCGATTGGCCTACAAAAACGCGTCATCCCCGAAGTGCTCTATAGAGAAATTTTTGCAAAACCGATTCATCAAAAAGCAGGGTCACGGACGCAGTTCAGATGCATTGACATCAGTGGCAGATTTGCTTTCACGCACAGTGTTCCCCTTGAGCACCGCGGATGATCAAACAGCAGGACATAGACTTTGCTAGGCTCACTGATTTAGGGATAGAAAAAACATTTAGGTCTCACAGTTCTATTAGCAGAACATTGTTACCTTGAACCCTGTCCAGGTGACTGTTCAATAAAGAATAGTACAGCAAAAGGGAATCTGGGAATCTGTCCGACTGTGAGTCTGGATGGTGATGTACAGCCAACATCTTTCCAGTAAAATGAAAAGTTCTGCTGCACTGAGTCAGGCTTGGGGGCCCTTTTGTAGACCTTCAGCTGTTTCAGTTCCACCATTTATATTCAAATGCCGGTTGCCATATTCTATAATGTTTTAGGCATGTTATTCCATTCAGTTTCATGTTTAACATCTCCTCTCAGAGTGAACCCACTGAGATGATGTGCAGGATATTGTAGCTAACAGTTTAAAACCATTACAGTGTGTGTGGCTGATGGAAGAGCTTTTGCCACTAGAGAATTAGGGCTGTCACAGTTTCAACATTTCATCTTCCAGCCTTGATATCACTGTTTTCAGTCTGTAGTACTTCTGCTCAATGGAATGGTGAATTAATGAACTCGTTACCTAACTTTATGCAGAAAAGAAAAGTATATTTTCAGTTTCTGGTAGAAGCGCCTTAAAAAACACACACACACACACACACATTTTTAAAACAAGAATCACATTCTTAGATTTTTATCGCTGTTGGGACTTGACCCCACACTGTCATGGATCAGTTTGCTCTGACTGCTAACATGAAATGTTCCAAAAAGCATTTTTGAACTGTAAGAACCAAACTGTGCTTTGATTTTCTGCAGCCTTTGAGCATGATCACAAACAGTGTAAATAAAACCTACAAATTCAGTGCATCTCAGCAGCCCAGTGAAATCTAGAAAAATAAAAAAGAAGAACAAAAAATCATTTACAAGTTGGTGCCAAGCTCATCAAAGCGCCGTTCTGCCTGTGAAATACATTACTACTATCAAATAAAAATAAATAGATAAAACGCATAAAAAAATACAGTTTCATAATAAAAAACTGTTTGACTGTGTATGCTCATTTGCATCCAGCAGCAGCTGAATGGGTGACATGTCTTAATTGTGGCTGCCAAACTCGGAAGTCAGAGCTTACAAGGCACACTTGATTGCGACGACATATCCTCAGGTTATGGCTGCACCAAGTGCTGCCATCCTCAGGCTCTCTCTTTTATCTTTGTGTGTGTGTGTGTGTGTGTGTGTGCCATTGCAGTGGCTTTACCCCCGGAGAAGACAGACAGCTGCTGTGTGGAGGAGAAGATGCAGGAGAGGGACAGCCAATCTCCCGCAGGGCCACAGAAACAGCTCCAGTTTGAAGTGAGTGTCAACACAGAACAGGACGTTTATTACTTCCCCCTCTGGATGAAACTAGGGCAATAGCAGGACACACTCAAGTACACACTCACACACTGTATGGTACTGAGTTCAATGCTGTTCTGTTTCAGGAATTGGAGTGTGCCGTGTCTGTGGAGGAGGATAACAGGCAAGAGTGGACCTTCACCCTCTATGACTTTGACAACAGCGGCAAAGTGACAAGAGAGGTAATCATCTGCTCCAAGCAGCGGACTAGCCTTTGATTAATGAATAAATACATAAAAGATGAGTAAAGACGTTATAAAAAGACAGTGACTACATCAAAAAACATGCACTAAATTTAGTAATAAAGTGTTTTGTTAGTGACTTTGTTGCAACCCTCTTTCGTATTTGTTTACTCTCTTTCAATTTCACACATTAAACACATTAACACAGGAAAAAGCCTGACTAGCAGTTTCACATCCCGCCTTTGGCCGGAATCCAAATCAATAACTTCCCTGTTCACTTCTTTTTGATATCGCCACACCTGAAAGGAAAGTGTGGATAGAGAAAGCCTCTAACCCAGTCTCACTAGTAAGAACCGAATCCAGCAAAGTCTGTGTGTTTCCGCTCCTATGAGGCACCTTGTGGCTTGCGTCTGCCTGGTACAGATCTGAGAGAACATCCAGAAAGGCCCGTGTTTTTTGAGAACAACTTGAAACAGCGCAAAGAGACTGGAGCTGTCCTCTGTGTGGTTGGCTGTGCAGCTTTTTTGGCACTGCCTGTGGCTCCACGGCTCATGAGACAGCGGCTTGGAGGGGGGAAGAAAAGCTTTCTTCTCCAACCCTCTTTTTTTTTTTTTCTTTTTTGTGTAATCCATTCACACAGATAAAAAAAAGAAGGAAACCAAAAATGACATGGGAAGCTTTTATTTTATTTTAATTGAAATTTTTTACAGTTTGTCTGTGTCTGAAACCAGTATGTGGAACTGATCCCTGTTGAATTCATAATAGTCCTTTTTTATGAGTCATAGCGGTATAGTGAGTAAAAATCATGCTTTGGCAGACTTTGTGTGGTGTTGTCTTTATTCTTAGCAGTTGTAGTGAAGCTGTGTTACTTCCTGAAGACATTTGAGATACAGTTCATGACACGAGTCAGGACCTCTCATTTCTATACCTGGTGAACGTTTTATGGACAGGATATGTTAGCACTGACAATGTAAGTTATTCGTTTGCGTAAACAGTTTCTTTTTTTCAGCATATTGTTGATCTGAAGTTGACACCTTTATAATAAAACATGCAATACACGATCCTTGCTTGAATGCACGCATTGTGCCCAGATGTTGCTGCTACTGCAGATGTACTTTCAACCATTTCAAAGAATATAGAAAGTGCAGTGCTCGCAGCTTAATACAAATCATATCAGGCCTGACATGCCACTGACACGACGTTTGTTTTTATGAATTTATAACTTGTCTTTACACCAAACTTTATCGCTTCACTTGGAAAGCAGAAGTAACTGATGTCAGTTTCTCTGTTCACTGTTGTCTAAGACACTTCTGTAAATTCTTCGCTAGCGTGATATTTATTATGCATGGTCTAAATGCTCAAAGCCTAACGTTCTTGGATTCAGAGTGTCGGCCTAAGAATAGTCTGTAAAATATGTACGGTGAAAATCTGTATTTGCACCACTGTGACTGAGAATATGTAGGATTTTTTTCATACTAAGTGATCAATTAATTAATGGACGATTAAAAAAAAACCAAACAAAAAAAACCCATCCTGTTTCCTGCAGGATATCACCAGCCTGCTGCACACCATCTATGAAGTTGTAGATGCTTCAGTCAACCATTCTCCTGGCAGCAGCAAGACATTACGTGTCAAGCTCTCTGTGGCTCCTGACTCCAGCCAGCGGTGGAGGAACTGCACGCAGGGTGCCACAGGTAAAGCTTGCATTAACGCAGTGGGTGGGAGCGGCGGAGAAGAGAGGGCATTTTGGGGTCCCCCTTGTGTTGCGTGCTGTCAGCTCATCCAGAGACGTGTTTGTTGTCATGCAGAAAGGCGGCTTCTTCAGGCCTGTCAGTGCTTTGTTCCTCGCAGTCTCGGCGTCGCTCCATCTCTCCCACTCAATGGGGTTCATTTTTAATGATGGGGGGAGTGACAGAGCCAAGAGAGAGCCCCCCTCCCTCAGCGCCTTCAAATACTCTGAAAGAAACCTTAAGAGATGTGCTGAGTCCTTTTGATAACCACAGCCATTTTTCTTTTCTCCAAAGTTCCCTTTTCCCTCCCCTTCTTCCCCTCTCCTCGTCCCCCCTTCTCAGAGCTGCTGGGAAAATATAGCTGCGTTCAACTTAACTTTTCTCACTGACGACTTGGTAAACAAGTCGTCAGGGAAAAATATCTCAAAAAGTATATATTCCTGTGTGTTTGTGTCCTATTGTTTCAGCTATAAATATCTGTCAGGAGATTGAGGCAGAGCATGCTTTGAAAATATTGCTGGTTGACTTCATGCTAATTTCAAACTGCATCAGATCTCGCGTCCTTAATAAACTATTTCTGAAGTCTGCATGTTTTTTTTTTATTCCACGCCTTATAAAAGGCTGGGAGTTGAAAATAGAATAAACGAAGCACTGTTGTTTTTCCTTTTCTATAGATCTTCAAAGTAAAACCCCAAAACAAAGGTTGCTTTCTTCTGAGGCTTGTGTGACTGTTGTCGTTCGTGCGTGTGCGTGTGTGTGTGTGTGTGTGTGTGTGTGTGTGTGTGTGGGGTAGCTCTGTATTGCTCTCTTTGATAATAGCCTCCTGTCTTTCACACATACCCAGACTTACCCCACCCAAGAGAGAAAAATGACAAGTGCATCGAAGACCCCAAGAGTGCCGAGAAGAAGTCTCGAGCACTCCTAAGGTAAATCTGCCTCCCCTGCTTGTGTCTCAGTCTCTGTTGGTTTCAGTGTGTACAGTTGTAAATGAAGGAGAGGCATATTGAGTCTTGTGTCACTGATTTTTGAATCTAAAAGTAGAAACACTCACATAAAACATGTCTAGGGGCAGTGTTTGTTAAGGAAGGCTTCACACTTGGGTTCTGTAGTATTCCTATACTCTTTAATTTGTTATGCCCAGTGCACTGCAGTGAGGAAGAATAAACAGCAGAGACACTTCTCTCTCTGTGCTGTTCAAGTACTCCCAGTTGAGGTTCAAACCTGTGATTTTCCTATCACAATCTCACTTCTGTAACAATTATTGTGCCACTGCCTGATCATAAGGAATGCTTGTTTTACTTTCTCCAAACACTACCGTAGTGAACCTCAGTGGCCCAAACTGCTACCTAATGAGCGGTGCCGCTTGTGTCCACAGGCGCCACCACAGTGACCACCACACCCAGCCTGGCTGCCAGCGCCACTGTGTGGACGAGAACCTGGAACGCAGGAACCACTACTTGGACCTGGCAGGCATCGAAAACTACACATCTCGCTTCGGAGCCGGTGAGTGGACAGGGGCCAGTGGATGGGGAGGGGAGGGAGAAATGGAGACGGGTGGCCCTTTGATGCTGCATCCAGGGGCCCTCGTTACTGCGGCACCTGCTTGGAGCCATTAGCTGGAACTACCAGCCCACTGCGCTCCTCGCCAGTACAAACATCTGGACTTAGACAAGCACAATACATCAAGTGTTCAAGGCTAAAGCCCATCAACAGAGTGGGCTGTTGTTAAGTGAAGTATTAGGCCTAATAAGCAACAGCCTTGATCTGATGGTCAGTGATGACATGTGATTATTTTAATGTTAGGTCTGTCATGAAAGTGGGAACAGAGATCTGCCCTGTGTCAAGTTGTTTCAGGTTTATCTGCTTGGAGAAAGAACCTGACACGTGGCTACCAGAGTCCTACTGTCCAACCTTAAGTCAAAATTGATTAGAAATCTGTTCACGCAGCAATTTGCACACCATGGTTCACTTTACTTTTTTCAAATTCTTGTTTGACATTTGCTATTATTAAGATAGCAGAGTTGGGTTAGACATGAAATATGGGTAAAAAGAGGAGGAGAATGATGTGCCACAAACTGGGAGGTAAAGGCATTATAGCACATATAATATGCTTTCTAACCACTTGGTCATTGATTGGGCTGCCCCAATTTTTCTGATTTTACTACAAATTTTAAAGGACCAATATAATGAAATTTCACATTGCATACCAGTTCAGTATCGTAGTTTTTAGTAGTTTAAAATAAACATCTTTGTCTCTCCTTCATAGCCCCTGCTGCAGAGATGACTAAAGCAGAGCCTCAGGCGAGGTCATCCAACCAGACTCGTTCTCGCTCCCATGAACCAGAAAATGGCCACTCCCATTCCCATCACCGCCGCTTGCAGACTGTTGTGGACACCGTTGCTCCAGACAACCTCCACTCTGCCCGGCTGCGAGGCCAAGACTCAGGGAAGCATGCCCTCCGTTCTCCAAAGACACACAGCCGCACACCTCCTGCGCAGATCAGTGGCAGAGTGATGAGGAGCCGAGGTGTTCCTCCTCCTCCAGCTCTACCCAGTCAGACCCCACCTCATCAGTCTACAGCTCCCTACCGCAAACACAAGCAACGGTCCAAGGAGAACCAGGGCTACCGGGCCTTAGGCCCTCTGCCAGCTCCAGGACCAGTGGTGGAGAAAGAGCAGGTGAGGGACCTGCCCAGCATGCTGCTTTATGAGGGGGGTCTGGCACAAGTGGTGCAGAGGCATGAGCATCACCATCACCATGAACACCATCACCATTACCACCACTTCTACCAGTCCTGAACTCCTACTTTGTCTGGGACAGCTCAGCACTCCTGCAGCCTCACAAGACCCATCCAGGCCAGCAGACACAGACTGCAGGCAGCTCCCTCCTAAAACACTGTGCAGTTACCCTTGCAGTGGCATGATGATGGACACAGGAACTGAGGAGGAGAGGAGGGTCATGGGAAGGGTGCTCTTGCTGACATCTTATTAATCAGTGTTATAAAGAGGTTGCCAAATATGCAGAAGCTTGGGTATGCAGCAGGGGGCCACAGTACAGTGATACAGGACTAAGGAGCTTGTGGGGAGAGGGGGGATTGAGAGGAGGCAAAGAGAACCTGCTCAGATGTTCCTCTCCCCCTGGCTCTCTGATCCTCTACCAGATGACCTATACAGCTCCAAACCAGCACCATAATCCTTCAAGACCACTAAGCCAAAAGGTTTTCAAGGAAAAGGAGGAACAAGAGGAAGAGAGACAGTGACATTAAGATGAAAATATATGAAGGAATTTAGGTGATCGGAAAGGAGGGCGCAGTGTGTATGTGTGTGAGAAGTATTATGTGAATGCATGGGGTAAACAAAGGACTGTGTGTGTCTGTGTGAGTGTCACAACACTGGTGTCTGTTGAAAACCACTTGAAGTGCACTCATCGGTGTGTGAATATTTAACGTAGGGTGTAGAGATGATGATGGAGATTCTGATTTAAGCATACAACGCCCCGTCAGCAAAAATGGGAAGGAAAATGTTCTAAAGTGAAAACGAAGAGAGATCCTAAATCTGCTGCTACCTCTAATTTTATCCTAATTGTTGTTGTAAAGGTGACTTTGACTAAACGTTCAGAGGTTATTTTCAATTTACTTAAACATTTTTTTCAGAATCTGCAGTTCTGAAATGTCAAATAGCTCCTTACACTTATTAACTAACACTTGCTGTACATAAGGTAAATATTGTTGTCAATTTTATAAGCTTTACTGATAATGTGATATCCTTGTATTCATTATCTGAAGCTCTGTGTTTTCCTTCACAACTGCATTTAAGACCACTAGGAGCCTCATTTTTACTACTATGTTAGCGATCCAGTGTCACACACTCCTTCACACTATCCGTTTCAACACTCACACTCAGCTGTAACCTGTAATTATGGCAAGCGACTAAAATCCCAACTCTCAACAGTGCTGTTCAGAAAGTCAAACTCACGACACAAACAAAACTGGGTTGGCAGCATTTTTTAAAAAGTTCATTTGTTTTGTGATTTTTATAAATAAACACATCAGTTACAATCAGCAGTAAAAAGCTTGGTGAAAAAGATATGAAGGAAACAGTAACACAAAGGTCAGTGCTTGGTTATTTAAAGCGACGCGATAATGCAGGTAAGAACATAATTGTACTTGAGGAGTATTCAGTTTTTATAATTGTTTATTTGATGTTTCCGTTTGGTTTCTATTTAATTCTTTGAAATTTTACTGCCAGGAGGCTGAGGGGTAGCACTGGCAGCCGGCAGTATTTTTATTTATGCAACAAAATATTTTGCTGAGTATGCATGTAATATTTCAGAAGCATTGTGTTTCAGTTTATTCACAGTTTTCTTTGTGGACTCTGGTTTTCTGACTTTGAGTCTAGCTCTTTCCCCAACTGGTTGTAGCTTTGTCATCCCGGCCCGTGGTCACGTGGCTTCTCCCTTTGGTTTCCATGGCATCTTCCTGTCCCTCAGCTGTCAGCAGGTCTTTCACCATGCCACCATGTGGCCTCAGCGCTCAAACCGACAAGGCTCTGTTTGTGGTGCTCTTTCAGCTGTCTCATTCCTCCGGTGCTGGATAACACGGGGCCCCGCAGTCTCCATTGCAGGCATAACTCACCACTCACTGCTGCTGTCCTGACAGCACCAGGGACTATATTATATATCATATTGTCTCATGATGCCCTAGAGGACTTGCATCAGCATGCCTGATGCTGATGGCCCCAGCACACCTACCTTAACTTATGCCAGTGCTGCTCTGACAGGAGCAGTGAACTACTAGCTGCTAGTGTGAGGGTTTGGATTTCCTTAATTCTTGGTAAGCACTTTCCAGGGTCACACTAATAACAACTTGCCCTTGTGCAGCTGTAGTTTTCTGTGATAGTTTAAGTGCCTTCTGCAAGGGAAATCGACTCTGTTCAGAGGCAGCAGGTTCTCACCATAAGGCCTGTGCAAACCCACAATTGTCAACACTGTATCGATCCACTGTTTGATTGTGTTAGTCTGCTGTAAGGGTGTGCGTGTGCTTGCACAGGAATGCAGCGTATGTCAGTCTTGCCATTAGCCCTGTGGTGTCCTTCCACAGCTGTAGACCGTCTTCAGCAGAGGCACCACTCAGGTTATCTCATGGGACCTGGTGGCAAAGACGGTCTCACTCTCAGATGGGGGTCACAGCTGTGCTTCATACCTCAGCTTCCTCGTACTGTTTTCTTCTGGACAAAAAGTCAGTGCTACTAGAGCCCTCAAAGCAAAGTAGGTTTGTAGGTGCTAGTTTTCAAATATAAGCGTGAAAACGGTCGTCTTGTTGTGGTAATGGACAGTGAGCAGGCGACCGTTCATCTTGTAGGGTGGTCTAATTCGTCATGGTGAAAGAGGGCTTTAGGAATATGGGTGAGTCAGACCCACAGTCAGGCTACAATTTTTAAATTTCTCTTAACCCAGAGAGAGTTTCACTGAACACACACAACGCTCTTTTTTTCATTTGAATTTTTTAATGCCCTGATTCACATTCATACACTAACCTACATTAAAAAACCTCAAATATTTTTGATTGTGGGTGCCTCAACAGCATTTGTTAAGTGTTGGGAAGGCAGTTGCTTTTCTGGTTCAGTTCATAGACTTTCTCAGAGGGAGCAAACCTCATTTAAAAACCATGTGTTCTCACAGCCTCACTCTCTAACCAGCACTGTTGATACCCCTCTTGCGTCTTTTATCACACCGAGGTAATAGAGTTATATTTTGTGAGGAAGAAAACTCCGATGTTTTTTTTTGTTGTTGTTGTTTTGTCAGCAGCCGAGTCCTCGAATATCCCTCTAAATCTAACAAAATGTTATTTTCTACTATTCTGTTTGCCAGATTGTTATGTGAACACGAGTGTAACATTTGATTTCAATGTATGAATGCCACTTTCCAGAGATAACATTTTAAACTGTCACACAAACTGCTTTCGATGCACCCTCTTCTGTCCTGTTGAATAGGATTGTCAGTATTCCGAGTCACGGTAATATCTAATGCAGCAGTAATTTGCTTTGTAACATCCATGTATCATCATTTTATTTAACCCGATGTATATAGTGGACTGCAGAAAGGTTAAACCAGTGTCATGTAGAAAGATATAGGGTTTATTTATAGTTAAATAACTATCAAACCATGTCATTTGCCCACTAGTATCCACAGTGACAGTCCCACTTATCAGCAAGGAAATCTGTCTGTCCACCCACACAGAACCCACCCACACAAGGTTCACTTGCTGTTTGCTGTAAACTTGTTTAGCCCTAGCTGTCCCCTCCCATCTTCCACTCATTTAATGTTTTTTGTTTTTGTTTTCATGACATTTAGTTTATATTAGATTGTATTTGATTAATTGCAGTTATTTATTTGATAGCAGATCTGTGCCAAGGGAAAATACCCTTTTATTAAAGTATGAACCTGTTCCTTATAACCTGCCTGCCTTCTGGAGTTACTTTAGAACATTTTCTTTTTAAAGTTTTTAAAATGACACTCAGTACATACAGTATCAGGGATCACATCTGCAGGAAAGCGAGAGGAAAGTTGTGTCAAATGACTGTTTGTTTTTTTTTGACTACCTTCCAGAATCCTTTTAAAGCATAAGAGCAACATCCTTATCGCCATCATTAAGATGTTATAAAGTAGGTTATTAGACTTATTCTAACATCTTTAGTGTACATTTTTCCGCCACCTCTCCCAGCATATCCATTCTGGCTCCCAGTTACAGAGCCAGCTCTCCTCACTAGTTTGTCAAGTCTCCTTGCATCCTTGTTTCTGCCACCCCAGCAGACCGCAGCATAGAACAGCAAACAGACTGATAGAACATCTTCAGCATTTTACTGCAGATGTCAAGAGATCTTATTTTTCTTAACAAAAACAGATGCCTCTTCCCCCTATTTGTATAGTGCGTCTGTATTCCAGGACCAGTCCAGGTTGACATCTTGATGCAAATATAGATATTTTAATTTTTGTTGCCACTTCTGTGTCCACCCCACAAAGACTGGCGAGAGGGCCAATAATAGAGGTGTTCAATATGATGTGGTTTTTGTGACACCAGTCGCTGAAGGCATTAACAAGATCCCTATATTCAGATTCCTGTCCATTCCTGATGCACGCCACAGTGGCAGTGCCATTCGAGTATTTCTGGCTGTGACGTGGCTCAGAATTGTATTTGAAGTCTGCTGTATACAATGTGAAAAGGAGCCAGGACAGTCCCCTGTGGAGCCCCTGTGCTGCTCATTAATTAATGCCCCAGAAACACAGTTCCCCAACCTGACAAACGGTGGCCTTTCTGTCAAGTCGTCTGTTATCCAGGAAACAAAGGAAGAATCTACACCCATCTCTGTGAGCTTGTCATTGAGGATATTTGGTTGGATGGTATTGAAAGCACTTGAAAAAAATCAAAGAACGTAACTCTCACATAAACGCCAGATTCCTCCAGAAGAGCGAGGGCTCGGTGAAGCATGAACAGCATCATTTACTCCAATGTGTTGTTTGTATGCAAACTGCAGTGGACTGAGTTTGTCTTTGACCTCGAGTCTCAGCAGGTGTAGAATCAGCCATTCCAAGGTTTTCATGATGTGCGATGTCAGGGGCCACTGGTCTGTAGTCACGTTATTTTTGGTACTGGTACAATACAGGGTGTCTTGCCACCCGCCCCAGCTGTAGACTCAGGTTAAAGATCCTGTGGAGAGGCAGTTGGGCAGCACAATCTTTAAGCAGCCTTAGACACAGACCATTAGGTGCCAGCAGTCTTCCCACAGTATAGTCTTCCAAGCTCCAGTCTCACCCCCATCTCTGTGACAGACAAGGGTGGGGGAACATGTGTGAGGGGAAGTAGCTGCCACATTAGAGATGCAAGGAGACAGGGTAGCTGTGGTGGAGAAGCACACTTCTTGAGAAGACTGAGTAGAAGTGAAGGTGCCCAAACGTTAAGGAGAAGAAGGAGAAGAAGACTGAAGTGGAAGTGGGTGTGACTGCAGAGTCAAACCTAGTGAAGAACTGATTGGGTTCATCAGCTCTTTCTAAATCACCATAAGTGGCTGCCGTTTCTTTGTTGTATCCAGAGATGGTGCTGATCCGTCTCCACACCGCCCATGCGTGTTGCCGTGATGTAGATTCCTTTCTATCTTCTTTTGTATTCCACTTTTGCCATTTTCAGTCTCTGCTTCAGCTCACTTAGAGCCTCAGTGGCATCAGGTTTACTGACTGTGAGTTTAGTTGCAGGTTATCTCTGCACTGAGGATTGTGTCATGTGTGCAGAAAAACAAGTTGTGGTCTGATCTGTCAGGTGGTGGTAAGACAGTAGCTCTGTAAGCTTCTTTGACATTGGTGCACAGCAGATCAAGGGTTTTATTTTCTCTGGTAGGACAGTCAACAAATTGTGTGAGTACAGTCAGATGGGAGGAGAGAGAAACATGATTGAAGTCTCCTGAAATTATAAAGAGTGCCTCCGGAATGTTCAGTCTCTATCCTAGCAGCAGTTTCATGAAGAACACAACTGAATTTGCTTTGTACATAACATGGTTGCATACTAACTGAGAACAATTCAATGTCAGTACAACACATCTTGTCCTCAACAGTGATTAAAAGCCATACCCCCCACCTTTTTTCTTGCCACTAGCTTTAGCATCTCTGTCTGACTGTATGAGGTAGTAACCATGTTAGAGTCTGAGATGTTTTGATTCAGCCGGTGTTTCAGTAAATACACACAGACTGCACTGATCGATATACTTTTCTGAGTCTTCATCAAAATATCCAGCTTATCACTTTTGTTGGGCAGTGAGTTGGCATTTCCCATGATGACTGTTGGCAGAAAGAGCTTATATCCCCACTTCCAAGTCTTCACCTTTGCACCAGCACGGCAACTATGAAAACACCTCTTTAGCTCAGCTGGAAGAGGGAGGCACTTGCCAGATTTGCTCAATTTCATTAAAAAAAAAAAAAGAAGCACTTCTCCTGAGTAAACTCTTCGCCTCACAGAGGTGTCCATCAGTACTTGATAAAAAAAATCAAAAATAAAATTAATAAAAATACAACAAAAATAAAATAAAGAGATCAGAGCTATCAGACTTTGCTGCTATGAACTGAAGCGTATGTTCCAGAATGATTTTAATAGTTCTTAAAACACTGTTAAAATAGTAAGAATACATTTAAAACTCAGAAATATTGGTACAGTAAAAGCCAATGTCCGTCCTTACAGATACAATCTACATGAATGTAACTCCTAGGGCAACTTATTAGACCTCACAGTTACTGCACGTAAAAGTATCCATGGTTCACCTCTGATGCATTTATCAGAGTGTGTGTGTGTGTGTGTGTGTGTGTGTGTGTGTGTGTGTGTGTGTGTGTGTGTGTGTGTGTGTGTGTGTATGTGTGTGTTAGATTGAAAAAAAGAAAGAAAAGAAAACAAAAGGCACTTTGGCATAGAAAAAGGCGCTTGTATAAATGTGAGTGTGTGATTGGGTGGATGAGGCTTGCAGTAAAAAGTGTGTTGAGTGCTCAATTAGAACAGAAAAGTTACCAGTCCATAATCCATGCTCATAAAAAGCAAATCTTACATATTAGGATGGCTTCTTCTGAACATTAAGGGGGCAATACTGAGCATAAACAAAAACAAAATAGGTAAAGGTATTAATGATACTCTTATTTTAAGGTTACACTATTTCCTTATTAAAATAAACTGAGCAGAATTTAATACAAGTTTAATTTTATATCTATTGTGTATGGCAGAGGCTTGGTGGTACAGGTATTAGCACTGTTGCCTCACAGCAACAAGATTTGTGTTGTTTGTTTTTTTTAAGAGTCAGTCAATTCTGCCTTTACATTAAGTTACATAATTGTAACCAGATGTTCGAGGCTCTTCTTTTGTAGAGGTGCAAATGAAAAGAGCACAATTAAGTGTTCACAGCAGTATCTTAGAGGTTGCTGCTCGACTGACAAAGGTACAGTTCATCTCTGAGAGCACGGATGACCTTCTAGTTTGTTTTGTTTTGTTTTCCTAAAGAAGATAAATCCAACAACCAGAAGGACAACCGTCCCTCCCAAACTGATTGAATATCTCATGCAGTTTGCTCTTCTTTGTGGTGAATCTAGCTTTTTTCTTTTTTTCTTTCTAATTTTCCAAGAAGTAAGCTGGACTGATGAAAGGGGGTGTGGAGGAAATGTATGTGTACAGTAAATCCTCCGCTCCACTGTATCTTAGCTGGTCGTGTCACAGAGGGCTCCCAAATCAGGCTGACCACAGCCAGCTGCTCGCCACGCCACGCTCTCGACATGAACACGCACTTTCATCTGCAGCTTAGCAGCTTATCTCTGGTCGTGGCAACTGCAGAGAGTCTGGCTCTGGCAATGTGATACGGCCTCCTCTCACGAACATGGCTATTTGTGTGAGTGAGCCAGTGTAACCCTCAGAACTTGTGTCATCATTACAAATGGTTTCTATCTTAACGCAGCTTACCAGGTTACTTATACCGCTGCTTTACACATCGGCTATTAAAAGCATCAGACATCCAATCAGAGGTAAGTAGTAAGTAAGTGGTCACAGTTATAATAGCATGATCACTTAAATGCTTAAAGTAAAATATGATATAGATAAACGACTATTTTTACTTTCAGAATTTGAACTTGGATGTTTGCAGCTGTCAGCAGATCAAGCTCAGCCTTTTGACCTTCCAGCTGTTTGATTCTGAGACATCACCCCCATGGTCATCCATTTATATCAGATGCACTTTCAAAGTCACCACCTGAGCACAAGACAGGCTGACTTGTACTCATTCTAGCGATTTATAAATTTCAAAGATGGAAGGGATAAGCATAGTCCTGGCCTTAGAGGTGTACCGTTAGGTGCATAGCAAATTAACACATAAAGAAACTCTCTCACAACTCCGTGAAAGTAATTCTGAAGTGTAAACGGCACCATAACTCCTGCAGAGCTGCTGTATTTATTGTGGTCTATTAAGCACAGAGCTTTGGTAATGCATTGGATTTGTGGATAGATAAAAATATGTGACGTGACTTAAAGATTGCACAAGTGAGCATCGCTCAGCACAAACAGATCTCTCATAGGATCCTGGCGAGGCTAATAAATGCCACGCTTGCTCTGTGTAAGGCTGTCTTGCTGTATTGGCGATAACTAATGAAAAGCGAGACAGCAGAGCAATCAGCAAAAAGAAAACACCGCTCAGAACCATCAGCTGACCTTTTTTGGCTGAATCGTTAAGGGATTTTATTTAAAGCTCTCAAGCCACCAACTTAGCCAGCTGCAGTTAAGTCTAAACATGTGAATGTCAGACCAGGCTCATAGATGGCTGTTTTGCTATGTGAAACCCTGAAAGTCTTTCTGTCCTTTTTGCAGTAGAATCGTAAAGTAAATAAATAAATAAATAACGAGAAGAAATGTTCAAAAACTTCACCGTACATCTACGTTGTAAGTCCCAGATGCCATATAGCTGAAGGGGCCACTTCTTACTGTATCCTACTGCATCATCTCTTCTCTATAGCTTGGCATGAGGCTGCTTCTTCTTTTTTCCTGACATTTTTTTTTTTTTTTTTTACTGACTTTGATCTCCGCTCCTTTCAACTCTTCACATATGTTGGTAATAGCCTTGTTGTTCATGGAGATTTTCTCCTCCAGTGCGGAGTAACGGTTGGATAATGCATTCATGCCTTTTGAAATGACAGCACTGGAGACAGCGTCCTTCCTCTCATCTGTGAGCCTTTCTCTGCTGCTCAATCTCTTTGGTTCAGGACACTTCATAAGTGTGGCAGGTAAAAGCGTTAAGGATGTAGAACGTGTTTTATAAGTTCCAAATAAAGTTTGCTTTGGAGTTCTTAAGAAGGGTGATCTACTACCTTTCATTTCAACTTTGTTAACCTCTGCAGATCTGAACATCCACGAATTTTGTCATTTCCTTTTCATAGAAGCACAGCGGACATCAGTATTCTCTGTCTAGGCTGCTGCAGGTTCACTTGCACCCCTAAAATACGGTCATACCATACTAATTATGCTGTACCCAAAAATGCATGTCAGGTCTTTAGTTAAAAAATAATGTGGCTCAGTTAGAAGGTATTAAAAGAAAAGAAGAAGCTACTATTGATGATAAAAGCACGTTGTTTGTTCTTTTTAAAATGCAAACTGTTTACACTGATTTAGTGTGCATTAATGCCCATATGCTATGGGTTTATAAGCTTAATATAGGAGGAGATTACTTCTGAAACTGGAAATGGAGATCATTTTTTTTTCATTTTGCCATGGTGCCCTCTTTGCTTTTTCTAAAACTCTTGCAAAGTTAACCGTTTGCTTCTACTGGTGGGTGCATTCATCGCCCCACTGCTAAAAAAGTCTCTGGATTCACTCACATGGACTGGGGACTGCTATCATGTGGCAGTTTAACTTGGCCAGCTTCATGCAGCCATTTGCTAAAAACGATATCACTCACTGCATCCTCCCGTCACTGCTCTCAGTAAAGCCCAGCTCGAAACAGATATAGTTATTTATTCTTAGTTTGGCTGATATGGGCGTTGTGTCACTTGCCGATAGCCGATTTAAGAATTTTTTCCATTGTGAGAGGCATTCCAGTTTCCAGATCTCGACAACAGTTTGGCAGCCTTTTGCTGCCTGACAACAGTGGTAGCAGGAATTATGTAATGTGTCATAAAGTGTTGCTGGAACCAACTACTCACTGATGTCATCGCTAAAATTAGCTATTTTAAGAAAGAAGCTCAAAACTGTTTTATTCAGTACTGCTTTTAACTAATCAGGTAGCTGTACCACCATCGTTTCATTTTTCTCTTTTTAGGCTTTTATTTTTGGTTTTAATTTGGTCTTTTACAGCACCTTGAATGACTGTAGTGTTTGAAATGTGCTATATAAATAAACTTGCCTTGCCCTAAGATATTAAAATTTATCCATTATTAATTGACCGATTCTTACCAATTGAAAAGCTTCAATGGACTTGTAGTTGTCCTTTTTGAGGGCCACTGCTCTGTAGGTTACTGCTGAGCTTATAAATTTATTTAAGCATTGCTTCAGTGCAACTTGCTTAAGGGGCACTTTATTTCTACCTAATGCTACTTTATATTTTACCATACTCCATCTCTCTTTGACAGATATAGGTGATTTAAATACTGACTATTGGGTAAATTAAGGTAATTTACAACAGAAAGCAGGAAGGTCCACCAACCAGCTTTATTAGATTTTCATCCACCTGGGAGTCCTGATATGAGTATAAAGCCTAGTCAAATTAATAAGTACAAAAGATATAAAGGTATTGATGGATGGAAGGTCAGTTTTTAGCTTACAACATGGAAAGTGGGAGCATATGGCACAGTGTCAGTTATAGATAAACTCTACCAACAGCAATTACAGGGAACAATTACCAAGAAAAGCAGCTTACAGAAGAAAATAAAGGGCTGCTCTCTCAGTACTGCACATCATAGAGGTATTGTGCCGCTGGAAGAGGATATCATGGAAGTGACAGTTGTTTAGTGTAATTAAAGGTGAAGAGCTCAGCACACTAGATTTTGCTTCCTATTAGTAAATCAAGACAAAAGGACTTTTCCAAACCTTGTTTATTTTTTACATTTAGTTAAATGTCATTATTGAGATAATAACCACACGGGTAGTTATTACATATTTAAAGACATGAAGAGCCTGTCATGGAAAAAATCCCCATTAGCTGGGACTATAATAGGATAAACAGCTGCTGTGCATGTGTACTGTGTTATATTTGGGGTGTTGGGAGACCTGGGTTACAGGGAATGGTCTTTTTGGATAGAAATAAACCCCATCTTGGTGTTTCCACTGGCAAAAAGCGATGATATTGACTTAAATATGGGGAAATGAGAGGCTGCCATAATATGTCCTCTGTGCTTTGTTTCCAGCAGATAGGCAAAAAGCTTTGAAGTGTGGATTGGCACAGCAGGGTGCTAGCTTCTGTAAAGGCAAGATGCTAAACGCTAAAGGATGAGAAGGACATGAGGTAGTCTATTACCAATAAAGGAGCAAAGAGGGGGAGGAGGCAAATCCAATGATAATGTACATCTGTTCCAGTGAATTTATGAGCTTTGAACATTTTTTCATGTGGGATAAGTGGATCCTTTTTCTTACAGAATCTCAGAACTTCAAAGCAGATTTGCTTTGGATAATGCAAATGATCGGAATATGCCGGTCCCAGCCTCCTCAAGAGCATGAAAAGAAAAAGGGAAAATGGAGAATTAAAGCTAATTGCCATGGTAGTCTTTTATGTGTGCAAAGAAGGGCAAAAATAAAACACTTCAATTATTGTCAAGTTCATTCAATTAGGAAACAAGCTGACAAAGTGTTAAAGTTCAGTGTGACTGACCCAGTACTCATTTTCACTAAATATCACTTTTCATTTTAGACAATTCATTCGTTATAGCTGATGAACCCATAATTAGCAGGATTAAAGTCACCCTGTAATCACCAGGCTGGCATTGACTTTGTTTAGCTCTGACACTGTGGTGGCCAAAGCCTGGGGGTGAAAGTTATTCCTCTACTGGTCCAGTATTTTGCATTATGTATACAGTATACCTCCAGCTGTTGCCCTGTAATAATATGGTAGCTGCAGTGAAACACAAAAGTCAACTGCAAGGCAATGGAGCTAATAAAATACGGTGCATACTGTTTATGACCATAAATATTTATTAGTCAAATGAGTGGTAGAAGTAAAGAACAATGTTCCACACATCCTTTGTTTTACCTTCACTTTTGCAAACAAAAGAGTTAAAGAATGTGTGTGGGGGGTGGGTCAATTTTTCAAAAGTTAAAAATGCATTGTTTAACATCTATAACAATCCATAATAAGCATAAAACCCCCTCGTGTCTCCTGTAACTTCACCCCATGGTTGGACTGATATGCAGCCTGATCCTTCTGGTTTCAATGCATGGATTGATGGGATACCACAGACAGCAAAGTTTGCTTTTGTTTTGCCATTTTACACACACTATATACCTAATCTTAATCACAGTGAGCTTTAACTTATGACACTCAATATAGGATATTCCAAAAACACAACCCCCATCCTAGTAATATACAAGACTGTTTCTTTTCACTTCATATCTGCAAATAGCACAGTCCACTTTTTTCCACATCTACCGTCTGGACTTCCAGAGGCTGACTCCAGACTTCTAGAGATAGCAAATGAATAAAACAAGGCTCCAGAAAGTTGCATTGGTTTTTAGTAGATCATTGGAGCTCTTTCTTTTTGCAACATCAAAGGCAGCCGCAGCTCTTTGATGTGGCAGCATGCTGTTTAAGGTACAGACTGAATGGAGAGGTGTCAAGCTGCAAGGTGCCTCTGTAGTTTACGTTGAGTGCTGCAGAGAGCTGCAGATGAAAGGAGCAAACAGAGTTTGATAATGAATGTCCAACAAGTAGGACCCATCTCAGACAGCGTACACTCAGCGGGGTGCTTGCGCTAACCTTGAGCGCAGCACCCTAAACCTCGGGCAGATGCCGGAGACCAGACTCCTTCAACTTGGCTGCTCCTGCAAAAATGGAGTCTCTCAGATGAGAGCTTTAATCTTCCTGTCAATTAAATCCTGATTGACACACACACCCAGGCACACATGGACACGAAGACATGCTCCTCTTAACCAGTCAGCAAAAGAGGTGCCATCCACTTCCTCTGCTGAATGCTTCTCTTTCTGGTTTAAAGAGGCTATTTCTAATTGTAGATAAATCCTTCTATGGTAAAAGATTTTTTTTATTGGGTTAAATCTATTGCTACAGTAGTTGTTCTCAGTCTTTCTGTCTCAGAGGGAAGCAAGATTACAGGTTGTCAATATACCATATGCTCAGTTTGCAATATTATAAATAATATTTCTGTCCTCTTTTAAGTTTGCAGCCCATTAAAAAGCTTACTTTTACTGCTTGTGTAAACAAATACACTAGGAAGATGGATTTTTCTTGCATCACTGGTTTGGGAACTGGGAGTTCTCAAGCTTCATCTTAGGTCTACATCTCTAATATCCCGATTTATTTCTATTTCTTAGAGAATTATGTTTAGGGGTTATGAGAACTGATCCCTGAAAATAATATGAAACCCTGAGAGTAGCATTAGTTATGAGTATATGAAAGATATATGACTGTTTTCCACAGTTTTCCACAGTCTTTATTACAAAATTCCATTACAATTTTACTATTCTGCTAAAGAAGAACTGTCCAATCACTGTCCGTTAGTTGACTGATTGTAATGCCATATATATGTGTGTGTGTCTCTCTCTCTCTCTCTCTCTCTCTATATATATATATATGATTATGTGACCTTTGGTACTATGTTGATGATATTGTGATGATATTGTGTTATTGCTCTTTTTGCAGTGCAGCCTCCTTTCAAATTTCATACTACATAAAAACAAAACCAAACAAACAAACAAACAAAAAACCAAACAAAAACAAAGCCAAAAAGAAAACAAAACTTTAAATACTTACAAGGTTACACTGAAATGAGACGTGCTGGTTCATCTCTGGGAGTTCTGAATCTCTGGTAAAGCAATCAGTACACAAACAGCCCATCAGCACACCTGGCTTAACACTGAGCTCACCACATGTGCTTTTGATATCTGCACAGAAAGAATGCACAATGATAAAATGGCTGCAGCCAAAGTATTCCATCTCTGTTGCGAGAGTGGAAAGGATCCAGCACTGAACTGCACTGTTACTCAGACATACAGTTTAAAGCTGATTTAGTGGATGAGGTTATTTCGTGCTGGGTGGATCAAGACTTAATGTTCATGTCCAATAAACTCCAAGCTGAGGATTAGCTCCTCTGTTCCAATTTTATTTTGACGTAGCTGGAGGTCTCTCATGAAAAAAATAACTGCTATCCCATAATAATGCCTTCTCCAAAGTGATTCTGAATACCATAACTACTACTACTATTTAACGGATCAAAAACTCCAGTTATTAATAATGGAAAACATCATATATTCCAAATGAATGAAATCAGACAGAGTGTTTGGAACGCTCTTGTAACAGGACAGAAATATACAGCTATGTCTTTTGGGACTGTGTATGTATTTTATTTTTTTATTCTTTTTTTCTTATTTATTTATTTATTTTTTACAATTTCTTACCCTTTTTCTTATGTGTTGAAACTTCTCTTCGACCCCCTACTGTGATTTGGATAACAGAACTCCACCTAAAAGCTTCAAGTAAGATGCCTGGCAGAGCACTCTGCATTACACTCCCCTTGGTGGAGTTGCCTGTTTCTCAGACAAGAAAAACAAGAAAAAGAAGAAGAACTCCCTTTTGAAAGTTTTACTCCAGTTTGTCTTTGATTACTCCTGCCCTTGAGTGTTTGAGGATTTTCCCGAACAGGGCACGGTGAAGACACACAGTAAACTAATCATGATACTCAGGAGGAAGCTGTAATAATGAAAATGATAAATATGTGACTGCCTGAAAAGTCATTCTTGCACCTATTTTATCTCAACTTCAAAGAATGCAGAGTGAGTAAAGAGCGTTATGAGCTGTTTTAGGGTTGGCTTTTTTGAAGTTTAGATCAGATGCACAGCATGCTGCCTAGACTGCAGGTTCTCAGTGGCTTTTACTAATATTCTAACATTGTGATACTGGTACCATAGTAAGATTATTTCCTGAAGTCCCTCTATGAATCGACTCCATTTTTACACATGATTTCTGATTAATCCACTGCAGCGTGCGCACAAAAGCACAATTAGAGCTGTCAGTGGATTGATGGGAAGAAGACAGCTTCAGCGATATTAAAGGAAACCGTGTCAAAGGCAGAAAATCCGGCAGGCTTGAGCAAACCAGGTTGTTTTCTTTATGCAATAGTTCCCATCGAGTGGTTCAACACCAAACTGCAATCAGGATGGAAATTTCAACTATGACCCGCAGTTTCCCCCGATTTCTTAAAAAGAAAAAAAAAACAAAAAATCTGTAAAATTACCCTCTCTGTTCTACCCCAAGCTTCTGGTTTTTAAAAACCTGCAGTTCCTCTTTGTGGTGTTTAGCATGCAGTAATTAAACACCCTGGCAAGAGATTGTGGAAGTCTCAGTGAACTGTAGGCATTTGCGTGTGGCAAACTATATTTAACCACTTTTAAATATCAAGCCGCCATTATTTGTTCTGTTTGGAAAACACCAGGGACGTGACTTGATTGTTCTTGCTATGCTGCACGTCAGTACAGTGTTTAGTTTCCATCTTAAAGGAGGGACTTGGAAGCAGAACCAGTTTCACTTTCATCTGTTGAATAAGGAAGAGGTGAGCCTAAAAACGCTGCGTTGTCTCTGCCTAGATGGCAGAAGGAGGGAAAAAAATCTATGTTCCTATTAAACGTAAGTGATCATTTTCCAGTAGCTTTACTCTGTGTTACATGCCTGTTAGTTTGCTACTGTGTATTTAAACGTGTTTTGGCATAACATATTTGATATGTATGTAAAACTGGCCGTAGCCTCTTTTCTTTCTGACTTTTTTTGCTCTGGCTTAACAAAAAGACCACACAATTATACGAATTACACAAACTGCTGTATGTTATTCAAAGCAGAGTTAGAAAAGAGAGAAGGAAGCCGTAGTTGGCCCATAATAGCATGATGACATGTGGCCATTTGCTGTGGCAGGTTTTCACACCATGAGAAGCAGAAGTAGCCACAAGCTGGATGTCCCTGAGCATGGGCACTGATATGGACAAAGTATGCTTGCCAAGGAACTAGTGCTTAAACAACGGACGACGATACTGCATGCACTGTGCAGCAGTGGGTCAACTGAACATCTGGAAAGGATTCTGGATATACTGCTTGCCCAGGGAGGACTGATATGGGAGGACTATCAGAACATACAGGTACTGGGAAGAGCACTGTATGCCAATGCCAGACAGCTGCTTGACTTGGTTTATACAAAGGGTGAGGACACATGCGAGCTCTTTCTAGCTGCTCTCAAACTGGTCTTGCCTGAAGAGCAGGCAGCGAGCCTCTCATTTTCTGAATCCTGCTCAAATCTTGAAGACAAAGATGACTATCAGAGCACCTCTAATCATACCCTTCTGACTCAAAGGCCAAGCCTTGTCTACAAGCTTCAGGGCTGCGTTGATGGTGCTCTAGAAAGTCTGCTGGATTCAGGTCACTTTTCTTCATCTGACTGCGAGGAAGTGCGGTTACCTATATACACTCCCACTCAACAGGTACTGTAAGCACCTGCATATTACATTGTTAAAATGTGGCTTGAAAACTTCAGGTTATTGTTCTTGACCTTTTCTGAATGAAGCTTGTCCTTGGTTTCTGTATTCCTAATAGTTAGGATGTTAATTGATTGTAATCAATCAATATTATTAATTTAAATAGACCTGATACTGTCATGATATTCCCAATTAGTGAATTAAATATTATAAAATTTATCATGCTAGAACTGGTAAATAGATTTTCCTGCCTTTGCGTGGATCCAGGCAAGCTTTTTACCACATGCTGCAAGTCTTTGTGCTAAATGAATATGCATACTTAGAATACTGGCATGCAAGTTAGTTTTTACCCAACTCTGCAAAAATGCAAATAACTGTCAAAAATAAACTTTTTATTGTTGTTGCCCATGTTATCAATCAGGCAAGGCGTCTGCTTGACCGGGTCAGAGCCAAAGGTGATTCAGTGGCAACGGTTCTCCTGCAGTACATTCACCAAGAACAAGAACCTGGATCCCCGTTTAACCAGAGGAAACTGACTCCTCCCAAAGGTCTGTTACTATCAAGAACTGCTGAAATATACACAATATTGCCAAAGTATTCACTCACCCATCCAAATCACTTCATTCCGGTGTTCCAATCACTTCCATGGCCACAAGTGTATAAAATCAAGCTGCAAACTGCTTCTGCAAACATTTGTGAAAGAATGGGTCAGTCTCAGAAGCTCAGTGAATGCCAGCATGGTACTGTGACAGGATGCCAGCTGTGGAACAAGCCCAGTTGTGAAATTTCCTAGCCACTAAATATTCCACAGTCAGCTGTTTGTGGTATTATAACAAAGTGGAAGCGATTGGGAACAACAGCAAGCTCAGATGTTGTAGGTCAGGTAAAATGACAGAGTGGGGTCAGCGGACGCTGAGGTGCATAGTGCGCAGAGATCACCAAATTTCTGCACAGTCAATCGCTACAGACCTCCAAACTTCATGCGGCCTTCAGATCAGCTGAAGAACAGTGCGTGAAGAGCTTCATGGAATGGGTTTCCATGGCCGAACAGCTGCATCATCAAGCACAATGCAGTGTCAGATGCAGTGGTGTAAATTACGCTGCCACTGGACTCTAGAGCAGTGGTGATGTGTTCTCTGGATAGACAAATCATGCTTCTCCATCTGGCAATCCTATGGATGAGTCCGGGTTTAGTGGTTGCCAGGAGAACATACTTGTCTAACTGCATTGTGCCAAGTGTAAAGTTGGGTGGAGGGGGGGATTATGGTGTGGGGTTGTTTTTCAGGAGTTGGGCTCAGCCTCTTAGTTCCCATAAACGGAGCTTTAAATGTTTCAGCATACCAAGACATTTGGACAATTTCATGCTCCCAACTTTGTGGGAACAGTTTGGGGATGGCCTCTTCCTGTTCCAACATAACTGCACACCAGTTATGCAAGGACCATAAAGACATGGATGAGAGAGTTTAGTGTGGAAAACTTTGACTGGCCTGCACAGAGTCCTGACCTCAACCTGACAGAAGACCATAAATACACTCCTGAACTTTGTGGAAAGCCTTCCCAGAAGAGTTGAAGCTGTTATAGCTGCAAAGGGTGGGCCAACATCATATTAAACCCTATGGATGAAGAATAGGATGTCACTCAAGTTCACATGTATGTGAAGGCAGACGAGCGAATACTTTTGGCAATATAGAGGATACTGCTTCCATGAGCAAAGTAAGCTGTAGTAGATAGTAGTAGATGCTCATGCTTAGTTAGCCTTGTGGATATAATCTGAAATACAGAAAGTTTATGCTTTTGTTTGAGTACCAAAAATAAAATCTGGTTAAAAAAAAAATTGTCACTGAATTTTACAGAAGATATGCAGGAGTATACAGTGATCATTTTTAGGACTAGTTCAGTGATTCTATCTTTTGTTAACTTTTTCTTTCACAGAAGTCTTAAAGTACCAGAAGAAGCTGAGCAGTTCTGTGTCTGCCCAGGCCTGCTTTCTCAGTACTTATGGCGGAACTAGCCACATGGCTCTTGAGGACATTTACACTGATGGTCAGCTAGAACTAGCTGAAGACTCCGTTAATGCCCATGGACCTTTGGGACTGGAAGACATAGTTGGTTTGGCAGGCATAGTCAATAAAGAGGCTGACACAGTGATTGTATCTGGGGAGGCAGGCAGTGGAAAAAGCACCCTTCTCCAGAGGCTGCACTTGCTCTGGGCTCGAGGAGCTGCCCTTCAGGACTTTCTCCTTCTGTTTCCATTCAGCTGTCGCAGGTTGAATTCAGAGCACAATGAACTGTCTGTCCAGGAGTTGCTGTTTCAGCACTGCTGCTGGCCAGACCGGGAGCAAGCAGAAATTTTCCAGTTCATCTTGGACCACCCGCATCTCATCCTGTTCACTTTTGATGGCCTGGATGAGCTCAAGCAGAGCTTTTCAGATGAACAAAGAATCTGCTGCCCCACCCAGCGTGCACCTGTTCATATACTGTTGTTCAACTTAATCCAGGGTTCGCTCATGAAGGGGGTGCAGAAAGTGGTCACTAGCCGTTCAGAGGCAGTGAGTCCATTGTTAAAGAAGCACCTGCGCAAAGAGGTTGTCCTGAAAGGCTTTTCCCCAAATGGGATTGACTGTTTTGTGAAGAAGCATCACAGGGACCCAACTGTAGCTGCTAAGGTTTTAGAGTCCCTCCAGGCAAACACAGCCTTACTTGGACTATGTCATAGTCCAGTTCTCTGCTGGATTGTCTCACAGTGCCATAAGGAGCTGCTGGGCTGCGGAGAAGGCAGCCCCAAAACAATTACAGACGTTTACCTGATGATTTTACAGCACTTTCTCCAGCACCAAAGCCCTCTGAGGAGCACCATGGGTTTAGGTTGGCTACAAGAGCACATAAAAACAGTGCTTCTTCTTGGGCAGCTTGCCTTTGAGGGGATAACAACCACCTGTTATATCTTTTCAGGTACAGACCTAGAGGCATGTGGTGTAACTGAAAAGGACATCTGCATGGTTTTTCTGACAAAAAGCAAAGATATGTCCTCCACCCACTCTAAGTGCTATGAATTCCTTCATATGACAATGCAATGTTTCTTTGCTGCTCTGTTTATCGTTTTGTCGAGTAACACTAACCGTTCAGTTATTCCAAAGCTCTTTGAGCTAGAGAACATGAGGGAGGCAGGTCTGAGAAGTGTGTGCTTCAGAGCCTGCTTGCCTTCCAGTGACCAACAACAGCAAGCTTTAGAGAAGGAAACTAAAGCAGCAGAGACACCAAATCTGCAAATCACAGCCATGTTTGTGTCTGGACTATTGTCCCAGCGCCATCAAAAACTGTGGCTCCACTGCTGCCCCAGTGCTGTGGTGGAGAAAAAGGCCAGACAAGTGGCAAGATGCCTTTCCAAAGGCATGCAGAAACACTTTAGGTCTATCCCCCAACCTGTTCAAGGGGAGAAGAAGAGCATGCATGCAATGCCCGACTTTGTGTGGCTTATAAAATGTCTCTATGAGATGCAGGAGAGCCGGATAGCTAAAGATGCTATGAGTAAGCTGGAGGTGGACCATCTGAAATTGACGTACTGTAATATCGGCCCTGTAGAGTGCACTGCACTCGCTTATGTGCTCCAGCATTTAAGAAACCCTGTAGGCCTCCAGCTGGACAACAACTCTGTGGGTGATGTTGGAGTGGAACAGCTTCTTCCCTGCATGCACATTTGCAGTTCCCTTTAGTAAGTTAAAAAAATTATACATATTTCTTTGTTAAATTTCCTTGGTTAATCACTTGGGTGTGAGTTCATTAGAGTGAACAAACTCACCCTAACTCTTTCACTGTAAAGGCCTTTACACACCGGATGTGTAAAATTCGTGCAAATATTTTGTGCATTACAAATATTTTTTGGACTCACCTATTCTTAATGCAGCTGTTCACACAGCTGGAATTTCAGAGGACAATTTTGCTTTTCATTTCAGATCAAGCTCAATTTTTCGCATGCAAATGAACAGATCTGACCAATCAGACCACTGCATTTGACAACAAGTGTGCTCGTAGCTCAAAATGTGCACACCGGTGCTGAATATACAGTGATATGGAAATAATAAAATAATACAATTTTACCTTAGACACACAGCTAGATGCTGCTCTGGGTCAATTGGCTCTATGAAATTATTTTTCTACTTCCTCAGAAGTGGTCCCAACTCTTCGTTGCCTCCTTTTCTTGTTTAGAAACATTAGGACCAGCTGATCATTGCTTGATGCTGACTTAATATTTTTTTGCAGTGCATTTTTTGAGGACAAATTTTTTTGCAAAATTGCATTGCTTTCAGTGTATATATATGCTAACGACAAATTCAGATCCAAAAAATTTTGACTTTTGTGTTGTTTTTTTCACAATACGCTCGGTGTGTAAAGACCTTAAGACAGGAAGAACTTTTATCCTGAAATAGTTTATCCTGATATATGCCATCTTGTCCTCCCTCAGCCTCAGAAATAATAACATTACAGATGAGGGTGTCCGCAAACTGATTGCTAAAAGCATCCAGTGTGACAGCTTTCAGAAAATTGCGTATGTATTATTATGGTGAATAATATTGCTGCTGTGAGAAGTTAGGAATTACATTTTACCAGTTATCTTGCTTAATCTTTGTTTCTCTCTAGGCTCTTCAACAACAGACTAACTGATGCTTGCATGCAGGATTTTTCTCATTTACTGAAGACCAAACAGGACTTCCTTTCTTTAAGGTCAGCAAGGGCAGTATTTGTCACATTCATTAAATGTGACACACCTGTTAAACTGCACCCTTCTTCTCTTCCAGGCTAGGCAACAATAATATAACAGCAGAAGGAGCAAAGCAGCTGGCAGAGGGACTGAAAGCCAATCATTCCTTGAAGTACTTAGGGTAAATGTTTTCTTGTAAAATGTCATACATTTCATTGCTGGTGAATTTTTATTTACTAGTGTTCCTTTGTATTTCCAGACTTTGGGGCAATAAGATAGGTGATGCAGGAGCTGAGGCCCTTGCTAATAGTCTGGAGAGCAATAGCTCTCTGGTGTGGCTAAGGTAAGATTTGCTTTAAATACAGGAACATGTTTGTTTAACTTTCACATTGTGAAAAATATGAAAGTGCTTGTCACATGATTTGTTAGGACGCTTTATCAGTTGTTTTCGGAAGTGCAGCTCAACACATTCTGCTTACGGCAGCTTGGTAGGCAATGGTGTCGGGAGTGCAGGAGCATGTGCCCTCGCTAATATCATCAGGGACAACACATCACTGGAGGAACTTTGGTAAGTGTTTGAGACAAGTATAACTTGTCTCCAGCAAGCTGGCTCACTTGACAGTTGAACACTCATTGTACAATAGTGCTTAATTTGTCCCACCCTCTTATTTCCTTTAAAAGGTTGACAGAGAATTGCATAACCAAAATGGGGGTGGAATGTCTGATTCAAGCCCTCAAACACAATAGACATATAACGTCAGTATGGTATGTAATACACACCAAACCTGACACTCATGCATGCAAAGATTCCCACATTCTTTAGAGCATGCACTCGAGGACTGTTTGCAGTCAGAATTTGGGCGGTGCTGAATGGCTAGTTTCAGTGCCCAGAAAAATGTTGTTGTTGATAATGTATCCATTTTGTTTAAGCTTGAGGATTCTTTCTCTTTTTTTCATTTACATTGAATTTGCTGAGTTTTGTCTCTTCTTTTTGCACTGCAGGTTGAGAAACAATGCCCTCAGTCTGGAAGAAGTAGAAGAAATGAAGCAACGTGAATCAAGACTGATTTTCTGATTTATGTTAGGCTGGTCAAGGACTGTATTTTACAACAAAATGTGTTTTATTTATTACAGGAAACAGTTTCTATTTAAATGTGAGATGTAAAATGTGTAAAACAGGAATTTTTATTTTTAAGTTCATAATTTTGTTCTGGGTTTATCGAAATTTGGAAAATACATTTGTATTAGATTTTTATAGGTGCAAGTGGTGCTGTCCTTGTTTTATACCATAACAAATACCACTATTAACATCACCAACACAACTTCTACTACTCACAGTGACAACAGAGTCAGTATTTTTATTTTTGTTTATTAAAAATTTTCATTTACTGGCTTCTTTATTGAGTATTTTAATTTGAAATGATTTTTTTTAACATATGTTTTTATATACTGTATTGTACTGACTGTAAGACCGTACAGGCTGTGGTTACCATTATGGGAGGGTTGTAAAATCCACCAATCAGAAGCAAGCTAGAGCAAGGTGCACATACTCAATTACAAGGCTTACAAAAACAAAAACCGAAAAAGCTTACATTTGAAGCTTCTGGAGCAAGTTAGAAGCAAATGTGTTCTTTTGGAGTAAAAAAACTTTTCTGTAGATGTATTTTTATTACTGCACTGAGCTTAACTGTATGGGCCATTTAAATGAATATTCTCACAGTCCAAACGAAGAAGGTATTTCTATATTTGAGACATATTACAACCAAGGGTGCAGGCTCATTTCAGAAGCAGTGGGCCCCCAAAAGCAATGAATACAGAAGATGCCATAACTGGACCACAAACTGCTGACCTTGCAGTTGACACATACTCTTGAGCCTAAGATGACATGACTAGAAAAATTTTAAAGGTATGATCTAACAGTTGCATTTGATTTTGGTTATTGGTTCATAAACCGAGTCCCCAGACAGCAATGCAGAGACTTGAAACTGCAGCAACACATCAGCCCTCGTCTCTTATACAGAAGATGGTGAAGGAAGACATTGATTTAAGCAACATATTCATGAAACTCAATGAGAGAAGAACATGTATGAGGACAGCGAGACAGTGGCGAGGTGTGCGGTAGGAGTGACTGATGTGTTTAAAGCGGGGTTGGGCTTACATCAGGGATCGGCTCTGAGCCCCTTCTTGTCATACTGTGACAGGTCAACAGGTTGAGGTCAAGCAGTCTGATCTGTAGTGAGAGAAGGGATAAGGTAGAAGAGAGCCTGGAGAGGTGGAGGTATACTCAGAAGAAAAGAGGAATGACAGTCAGTAGAAGCACGACAGAATACATACGTGTGAATGAGAGGCAGAAAGATGTAACAATGGAGCTGCAAGGAACAGAGGCAGTGAAGATAGATGAGTTTAAATACCTGGGGTCAACCATCCAAAGCAACAGACAGTGCACAAGAAAAAGTAAGAAGTCAGTGTGGGCTAGGTGGAGTAGGTCCAGATGAGCGTGAGGGGTGATTTGTGACTGAAGGTAGCAGCAAGAGTGAAACCTACTATGATGTATGGTTTGGAGACAATGGCACTAAGAAAAAGACAGGAGGCAGAGATGAAGATGCTAAGATTTTCATTGGTGGCACTAACAAAAAGACAGCGCCCTTGACCAGGATGGACAAGATTAGAAATGAGTACATCAGAGGGACAGCTCAGGTTGAGACAAGGGGAAAAGCTATGATGGTTTGGACATGTGCAGAGATAATGGATATATTGGACAAAGGATGATGCCAGGCAGGAGGAAAAGAGGAAGACCACAGAGAAGATTCATGAATGTAGTGAAGGAGGACATGGAGAGGGCTGGTGTGACAGATGAGGATGCTAGGGACAGGGTGAGATGTGTGAGAGCGCGTTTCAGTAGTGTTTGTGAGTGTTTCAGTAATAATGTCCCTAATGGCCCCTCATAGAGATGGAGGGAGATGATGCACTGTGGTGACAACTAAAGGGAGCAACCAAAAGAAGTAGAAGAAGAAGTTTCATAAAACCACTTGAATAGACTACATTGTCTCAGACAACAAGTTGACATTTAGGTTAGACTATTAATTATAATATAGTTGGGATAAACTGTCCTTAGTCTCCAGCAATTTTATACTTAAGTACATGTTGCTAATAATATTACCAATTTTCTTATTCTCAGGCCAAATTTTGTTCTATATACATTTTAAAATGTATTATTATAATGTAAAATAGCATTTATTATTTAAATAAACGCTTCAGTACGGCATGCAGCTGATGAGGACAGCATCATCTGCCCTGGAAGTCACACTTCAATCTAACTACGCTTTCTACCGTCCATGGGAAAACCCCACAAAGTGGGACTTGGTTATTGACAAAACAAACAACCAATCAGCGTTTTAGAAAGAAACGCCTAACCAATGTCTGTTAGCGAGCACGGGGACGTCATACATTAAGTTTAGTGAGGTCGTCTCCTGTAAATAATATATCTCATAGATGTAGCGATACACTGTATTATTTCACATATTTCTCATGGAGAATATATTTATTTAAATGTTGTTAGCGTACTTACGAAGGTGGCAGTCCTCTGCCAGCCTGCTTGCTGTTGACCGGCTCGCTAGGCTAACTTTAGCGTGATACTTAGCTGGTTAGGACACTAGCATTAGCTGTCCATTTAGCTAATCAGAGGTTATTACCGGAGCAGTCTAACCTTTTTTCAGAAAGATTTATCTAACTGGAATGGACTTTGAAATGACAGCTGTCTGTAGCCACTAACCGAGGTGACGTATATTAAAGGTAAGGTGTCTGTGTTGTTGGCATTAGACGTAAATGACTATCTGGTGCATTTTAGCTCACTGTACGTTAGCCACTTTCCTCTCTTAAAGGGCCTTTGACTGACAGCTTCTGCCCGGTGACACGCTGCTGCTGTTGTCAAGGAAAATGTTGATTAAAGCAAGTCATAGTATCGCTTTGTGGTTTTCATCTGAAAGACCCCCGCTAAATCAATGTCACAGCAGGTCAGCGCGTCTCAGCCTGAAATTACTTTCATTTGTCAGCCTATGCTGGGTCTTAGCTGTGTATGGCGGTAGCCATAAAAATCTTATAAAAATGGATATTCTGACGTTTCTCCAATTATTAAGAAACAGCGTATTGACTGAGTAAATGTCGCAGTTTAGTCGCTGCTGTCATGCTTGAATCAATCGACGGATGTAGAAGTATTGTTTGCGCTTGACATATCTGAGGTGAGATCAGGGGAAATCCACACGACTGGTTTAAGTCTTGCCCTGAGTGTCTGAATAAGTCAGCTGTCTGCTCATTTTCTATTTTTAGAAAATTTAACTAAATAGAAATGAGTAATGTTACGCAAAGTAAAATTAAGAAAAAAAAATCACAGGTTTGCTGCATGGAGATGAGGGAGAGCACACGAGAGCTCTCAAATCTCCCACAAGAACCCACAACAAGCGAACGGGATCAGAGATTTGAGATCATTATTCACATTTTTTCTCTGTAGTCTCAGTCCAGTTAAGACTCTTTCACCAAAGTCTAGTCGTGGTTAATTTCGGTATGGCTCATCAGCCATCAATTTACATCTAATAATGTTTCCATGTGTTTTTTTTTTCTTTGCCCAAGTGTACTTTTAGACAGAAGAAGCAGTTATGCTTGTTAGTTGATTTTTGATTTGGCTTTGGAGAGGCCAGAGTACAAATATTGTTACTATTTAACTTGCTGTGGTATGAAAGCACAACAAGTTATTGGTTTGACAGCTGTTGAAACACAGTCATTTACAGTTACAGAAATATGTGAGTTGTAAGATAATAGGATTAATATAAAAAAAATTTCAGTTCTCTTTGTTTTGTTTTATTTTTTTCCTTTTCAGACCACAGGTCAAGCTTGCCTTGATGTTGGACCTTCTGCCTAGTATGCAGCCATGAGCTCAGCCCTGTGGAGCCAGGAGAAGCCCAGCGGGGGCTTCAGGGAGGACTGGCGCTTCTACATGGTTGTGAAGGAGTGTACAGTGGAGAAGCCTCCCCAGAAGACCCTGAGGATCCCCCGTGGCAGTCTTGGCCAGGCCTGTCAGGAGCGCAACAGCCTAGGAAGAACACTGCCCCCATGCAAGGGGAAGAAAAGTCTCCGTATTCTGGACCAGACCAACGTTGTTTTGAGCCTGGATGAGCGGGACGTTTTGGAGCTGGATGAGAAGCTGGCTGAATTGCTCTTCCCCATTACCAACTGTGAGGAACGGTATGCGCTGCTCTGCAACAAGTCACGGCTAGAGCGTGTCCGTGATATTGACTGTGGTTCCAAGGTGCGTGTCCAGCTGCGCTCAGGGGATGAATCTCTGCCTGGTGTGGTCCGCTTCAAAGGCTCACTGCTTCCTGACAGAGCACTGTCTGGAATCTGGTTTGGAGTGGAGCTTCTGGTGAGAGCTCCTTCAGTTTTTTTTTCTCATTTTTGTTTAAAGATGCTATCTCGGTAGATTCTTAATTTGATTTTGCTCTGTTCGTTAAACATGTGATCACTGCTAAAGTTAAAATAACATTTGAAGTATTGCCAAAATGTTAATGAGTGACAAACAATTTAAATGAAAAAATTTCAGGCTAAATAGAAAGTGCTTTTTTTTTCTACTTCATTCAGTTAGTTAATTAATGTGAGACAAATAAGAAGACAACTTTGTCTGGAATCACACAGTGAAAACAGAGTGCAGATGTGGAAACGAATGTAAAATTATGACCAAAACTACAGCATTATTTTTTTAGCACAACCTGAAAACAAACCTTGAAAACCAGTTATTACATCTATGTCTGTGTAAAGAACTGAAAACTAAAGAGAAAAAAGCAGGAACTGGTTCTTTTGTGCTGTTGGAAGCCAGGTAATTTTTGCTTGACTCATGTAACTTTTTTTAAAAAAATGATGGCTAACTGGAAACTATTGCAAATGTCTTTATGAAATAAATTATGTATTACTCATAATAACTCAATAAGTCAAAGAACTGCCACCATTTCCACTTACACCCTGTGACCCTCATCAGTAAAAATGCTCAAGTGTTTTTGTAGTTGTGTTCCAAATAAATAAGACAGAAAGAAGAATGTGTATTTGCTGAACTGTCAGTCTAATTTTTTAGGCTCAGTAAATTTTACCTACATACTCAACATACATACTACATGGCCTGGCTTGAAAAATATTGGATTACATTTAACAAATGTGAACTTCATTGCCTAAGTTCATACTTAAACTTTTGAAGAGATTGGCTTTAACGGTTGTTTTACCGGAACAAAGATGCAGTGTTTAAACTGACATGAATGTAAGCAGATACTTTCAACATTTTAATTCTGTTCCTTTAATCTCAACACGAAATCTGAATTCTTTGTCATGCCATTCATTCTGGACTGTACATACAGTACAGCAATTAAATAAAATACAAAGGCTTGCCTATTGCAGCACAATGTTGTTGTTATTCTCCAGAGTCCAGCTGTTATCTTCTTGAGTGGGCTGATGGAGCTAAAGTATTCAAACTGTGGTTCAGTATAACTGTCTCAGTTAGCACATACGCTTGTGATCAAATTCTGATTTATACTCATAGCTGCATAGAGGTCAGTATGTTTGCTTTGCCAGCAGTAATAGTGATTCAGCAGTTTTTCATCCAAAGAACCTGCATGTGTGAAAAGATGCGCAATATGTTATAGTGTGACTAGTGAGCTCATCTGATGTCGGTACTAGAAATTTTTTCATCTATCATCACAGTAAGTCAAGTCATATTCCTGCTGCAGTAATCGATCAGATGCTTTCACAGCACTGGGATGTTGACTCCCCTTTACTTAAGAATGCTGAGCAAGCAGGCTTGCTATCTGCTGTCCTCTTGACAATAAGTTGTTCATCTCAATTGCTCCTGTTCTGACCTACTTTCTAAATTTGACTCATTCTTTCCTCTACTTTCCTGTCCCAGGAGGAAGGTCGGGGTCAAGGCTTCACGGAAGGCACCTACCAGGGTCGCCAGCTTTTCCGCTGTGAGGATGAATGTGGTGTGTTCGTAGCATTGGACAAACTTGAACTGTGGGAGGATGATGATGATGAACGTTTAGATGAGCTAGAGGTAGACAACGTTTGTCTGGTGGAAGAGGATCAAGATTTTCCTCCACTGGAGATCAACTCCAGGGTCCTGGTGCAGACCAGGGAGGGACCAGAGAGAGGCACCATCATTTTTTGTGATCTGCTGCCAGGCAATGAGAGCCTCGGGTACTATGTGGGAGTTGACATGGTAAGCATTTGTTGTACCCCCAACTGTACATTTAAACTGTTGCAGGAACAGATGCAGTCCTCTGAACTGTCAGGTAGATTAAATGATCAGTTTGTTCACCTTCCACTCTGAGTCAGTTATAAACATTCAACACAATGTTCTAAAATCATACAGAAAAACATTATTTTTCATTTTTTAATTTATAAAAAAACAAAAAACATTTTCTTTTAATAAATAAACGATAAAACTAATTTGAACACCCACCTCTGCCAGTCATGTAGCAGTAAGTGGAGATATAAGGCCTTTTTCTCCCTTAGTGCCCAAGCATCCAGTACCTATAAAAAGTTTTCACCCCCTTGAATATTTGATCTGATCCCCTTTTTCTTGTTTTAATATTTTATAATTTTGTTTTTATCAGTGAGCTTTTAAAGAAACAAGAAAATGATTAAATTGATTTTCCAAAATATGGAGCATTTCATTTGACTGCAGTTCATTCCTGGTTATGTGATATGATAGTTTCATTCTTTCAGTCGTTACCCAAAGCTCGTGACTATTGGTGAGGGTAGGGACGTAGATCAACCAGTGAATCTACAGATTTGCTTTTAGAATCTCTTCACCACATCGGACCACGTCGGACTGGTCGGCCACAGCCCCCAGTCAACAAGATCCTGAGATACTTAAACTCCTACACTTGGGGCAGCAACTTGTCCCTGACCCGCAGTGGGCACCCCACCTATTTCCAGCTGAGGACCATGGCCTCAGACTTAGAGGTGCTAATTGTCATACCTGCTGCTTCACACACAGCTGTAAATCGCTCCAGTGCAAGCTGGAGGCCATCACCTTATGAAGCCAAAAGTCCCACATCATCCGCATAAAGCAGCGATAAGATTCTGAGGCTCATTTTCTTCACATTAGGTCAGCTTTTATAAATTAAAGAAACATGCCAGTATGGCTTCTTTTGTGCAGACCGCAGGTAATGTCTGTCAGCAAGAAGTCTGTAAAACACACTGTGATTTAGACTTCTGGCTCGGATGAAATTAACAGTTCAGACAACCACCCCCATGACTTGCTTTCTGGTGCAAAAATAGAGAAAAGTAAAATAAAAAAAATATGCCCTCCTTCATTGCAATTTTCACACTATTATTTTGACACTTGTGTTATGCCATTCATCACAATTTTTATCCCTAAAAAGTGTTTTCTATTTCATGGGGCATTTGCATACAACTAGGTAGGTGATTGTATTTAAACGAGTGGATCTAACAGATTTTAGCTTTATTGTCACAGTTAATACCTCAGGTTTCCTGTCACAACTTGCTTGTGTTTTTGATTTTATTTTTCTGACATGTCTTGTTGCCTTGGATTGTAGTAGCTGGTATCTATGACTACTGTTGTCAGGCGGGAATGGTACTGTAGTGATAGAGAGATTGAAATACATAACTGAGGCGTTTGACTGCTGATCGTTATCGGCACCACCACCAGCAGCTGCAGCAGCAGCAGCCCACTCAGTGCATCTGAGCCTCCCACACAAAGGCAAGACAGTCACGCGGGGAGTGAGGTAAAGACTTAGTGCTGTATGACCCAACAGCATGGCAAGGGGCCAGCAGGCAGCTGAGGAGAGCCCACTGCTCTGCCTTACTCTGCGTCCAGCCTCGCCCTGCCTTCTCTAGCTAGTGGCACTGGCCTCAAGCTTATCTTAGGTTGTCCCTCTGAAGCATATTACTGGATTGCAAACTGAAGAAGAAGAAGAATAGCGTGGTTGCACTTGCAGAGAACGTGGAGCTTTCAGGGGGAGGACCTGAGGTGGAAGATCTATGGTTAACATGGAGAAGATGAGATGAGCAGTATGGATTATCACAACACAGAGGGTCGAGTTTAAGCATAATCTTTAGATAGAGTGAGATACAACAGACCTTGTTGATCATCAAAAAGATACGAGGAGAAATAGCACGTGTGGCACCAACTTGTTCTAGTGTTGAGGGTTACAAGGTTGTCATGTCTTCAACTCTTTCAGGACAATCCTATCGGGGACTGGGATGGTGTGTTTGATGGGAAGCTGCTGTGTAATTTTGCCAGTTTGGAACACACTCGACTCGTCCCCATCTGTGACGTAATGCCAGGTGAGTTATCTAGTATTTGTTCCTGGTTTTTACTCTGTTTGTCTTCTCCAGCATTAGTGTTTTTTTTTTCTTTTTCGGATAACATTCAGCTGTCTCTCACTTGGACCAGTACTAAGCTGCTTCCGAGCATTCCGAGTTTGTGTTTTGCTTGCAGCAGGAACAGAGAGCCTTTTGTGTTGATGGCTCACTTGTTTTTGAAAGTCAAGTGAGATACTCTGGCTCTTTGTTCCCCACAGTGGCATATTGATTTGCTTATGTGTGCTTCTGTTTACCTCTCTGACTATTCAAACTTGTATTCAGGAAATTGTTAAGATTGACATTGTTACATTAGCAAATTTGTCCCCTTTCTTTAAAACCATTCCTTTAGCACTCTCTGAACAGGAATATGTTGTCTCTAAGTAGAACTACTTTAAATTGTGTTCCTAAAAAAATGTGTTATTTATTGGTTCTTAATTTCTCTTGTTTTGATACTAGACAGTGAAAATTGTCCCTTGTAACTTCTAGCCTGCTTATACTGCTTATAATGTGAGGGGCAAGAGAACCTGTTGTTATTTACTTGCAGTTAATTAGAATAGCATGGAGCATTCTTTAAGCAGCACACTATATAGGCCAAGTTATGCACTAGCTACGAAGTAATAACCGGGCATAATAGCCTAGTGTCATACGTAAAAATGATGCTACCTATAGCTAAGTAAACTGGAATGAAGTATTCACATTCACATATTGTATTTTAATGTGGTTAACAAATTGCACTGGTCAACAATGTGAGTTTCCTCTAATGTGGATGTATTTTCGGTATGTACAGAATATTCAATGCAGGACCAAAGGCTCCAAAAGCACAGTTTTGCCCCCAGAGGCCCCAACAGTGACAAGTCGTCCTCTGGCCAAAGCAAACCAAAGAGCAAAGGTACTGCACCACTGATACGATACACAGCTAACTGACATACCCACAGTTTGGTGTGCTGATAATGTCTAAAGTGGATTTATGCTTGTTTCCAGCTCCATATTTTTATTCTTGGACTCTCCTAGAGTAGCTTTGCATGATTTAAAGTTCAAATAATCTTTTTTTCTTTTAATCTTACACTAAGCCATGGTGCAGCTCCTCTGTTCATCCACTGACTGAAAAAAATGTTTTTAGCTCCTTCTCCCTTCCAGCTTTCTTTTAAATGGCTGCCTCTTTCTCGTTGCTCAGCCAGCACCTTTTGCCTGAGATGACCATATTAGACTAGAGAAGAGACGAAAGAATAGAAGAAGCTGTCTGAAACTGAGTGTTTAAGGCAGTTGAAAGCTTGAGCTTCAAATGGTGTGACAGTATAAATTTGGGGTAGGTGCAGTGAGTCAACTAGATGTTTAAATGTTGCTGTACTTGCTAATCAGTACCAAAAGTATTAGTTAGTTAAATGGATTTTTCTAATTTTGTTAATGTACAACGGCAGTTACCGGTTCAAAGATGTTAATGTGTGGTTTTGCAGTTAGATCCACATTTCACTGGTCACATCTGGTTTCAAAACACCAAGATGGCAACAGCAACAATGCTCATTTCAAACAGGACTTCACAAACCAATGGATGACATCACTGTGGCTACTTTCACTTTTCTGGGAATGTCATGGTACTTTCACTTTAAAGGAGCATTCCATCAAAATTCCTGGTTGCATTTCTAAAAAAATCACCGGTATTTTCCTTGTCCTAAACATTTCCACTTTTCATAAACTGGATACATTAGTTACAGCTGTCTTTTCTTTGCTACAGATAATTATTGTTGAAGCATGTAGTATTTTAGATAAGCAAAGTGAAGTGATACATCAGTTTTGGTTGAAAGTCCCACATAAAAGAAAATAATGGTAAGAAATTCCTGTTGCGGATACATTGCTGTGATGTGGATGCAGTGACCTGTTTTCTTTTTTTTCTCGTGGCTCTTTAACTTTTTGTTGCTGTTCATGATGGATCTTTTTAGGTTTCCTTTGTTCACTGTTGAGACAGAAGGAGGCACACACATTGGTGCAGTGCGCACATGCACATTATGCTCATCTCTCTGTACTTTCTCTTTTCATGTACTTGCTTTATTTACAGGATTAGGTCATCAGTGTGGCAGTAGAAGCAAGTCTGAATTTTACTATACTTTAAATGGCAGCTCTCTTGACCCCCCAGCCCAGCCCAAATCCAAAAGCACATGGTACATTGATGAAGGTAAAAAAAAAAAAAAAAAAGAAGAAGAAGAAAAAGAGTACTCATGGAATGTCAACCATCCTAAAGGCAAGCTACTGTTTACAAGCTACATTTGAATCTGCTTCATAAAAGCAACCTCAATAGGTGCTGTATAGCTTTAATACACATTCCCACAGACATCCACGCTCTGGTACTGTGACTTGCTCTAAGTAGACATGTCCATCAGTGGGTAGCATAGAGTAGTATAGAATAGGGTGTGAAAAGTTGTAGAATTTGGTGTACAATGTAAATAAACTTAAAGCAATTGTTTTCTAATCATTTAAACCCCATATTAACTGAAAATAGTACAACAACTATGTTTATTTGGAGCTTGGACACATTTAAAAAAAACTTGATAGAGCAGCACAGTTACGACTGTTGCGTTTAATATCACTCTTAAGTATTTGAGATCTGAGGGAACTTTTGAAAACAGGTTGAGACCTGCTCTTTAGTTCATTGTGTTGACATGTTGATTTTAATATTAGTTTTAATATAGTATAGATTTAAATGATTTGCAGATAATTGCGCTCTGTTTTTTAACTTAAATTTTACAAATTGTCCCAACTTTTCTAGAAACACGTTTGTTCTTAAGAAGCACATAAATTATTTTTTCTAATTATCATATGAGCTTTTTAGTCTTTACTCATGAATATAAAATTCTCAGTATTTGTATTCAGTTATAAGAAACATTATCATAATGATTCATAGTAATAAATCTAGTGCAGTGTGCCATTATAATTGTTTTTTTTTTTTATTGTATAAATTTTATTTTGTGTTCACACTCACTAGTCTTAGTCAGGCACTATGCACAAGACCATTAGTCCAAATCGCTCCACAGCATATTGTTATATATGGATTGATTCCTTTTATCCCTTAAGCAGTGACTAAATTGAGCTGCAGTGGTCAGACAGAGGTAGTCTGCTGTCTTCACCCTGCTGGCTAATATAAGAAATGCCACAAACACAGCTGATCATAGCCATGAATAAAAGTAGTTTTCATTAGCTTGGAAGACTTAGATTTTTATTGTGTGAAAATGTTTAGAGGAAAAGAAGGAATTATTCATCTTTTATGTTTTAAAACTTTTGCTCATATTAAAATGTTCATATATGAAAATTTAAAACCAGCCATCTTAAACAGCTACTTCAGATGCATTTGACAATAAGCTCACAAAATACATTAAAAGATTAGTGAACACCCATCCTGTGAGCACTGGATGCCCAGTTTGATTCCTTGCTGGCCAGATCCTGCATGAAATCCCCCTGCCCTGTCTCCTGGTTTAGTGTGAGACAAAAAAAAAATTACAAAGAGAAGAACAGTGCCAGAGTGGATTTGCACAAATGTCTTCAAATTCTGAGTCATAAATGTTGGGAAATGTTATGTGATTGATTTTGCAAAATAAGGATGACTAAGTCAGTTTTCTTCAAGGTTCTGATAGCAAAAAAGTAGTTAATTGCAACCAGATTTAAGTAAAAGTATACAGAGAAACACCAGCAGTAGTTTGTTGCTGTAGCTTGCTGTAAGTACCTTTCCACTAGTCTTGTCTCTCATCACCATTTCTGTATTTCTTTGTGGTATTCTACCTGCATGGGGTATTCGGTGTTACCAAAGGCTTTTATTGATGCTTAGTGCTGCAAATGACTCCTTACCTCGCTGCTGTTTTTTTCCCTTTTTTTGCTTCTGATACAGTTAAAAGATTCAGACTTTGGTGTGATACAATTTGCAGGACAAGAGCATTAGTAAAAGACTTGGTGTGTGGAGTGAGGATTGGTGGATTTAATCAGCACATTGTCTTGTTCCTGTGTTTCTGTTGGTGTAGGAAAAACAAGTCTGTACTTTTTGTTCTTGTTCCACTGCTCGTTTCATCACCAGTTGTCACCAACAGTTGTGAAGAAACTTTTTAAGAATATGTATTCTCTTTAGATCCAGTGACAGAATGATAAATTGCAAGAAAATATAAATGAGCTAAAGAGACATGCATGAAAAAGTAATTATATATACCTTAATATGTGGCAAATGTGCCATGTGTAAACCTTGAAATTTTGGCTGATCATAATCGGAACAATTCTCTATAGTTGTTTGTAATTTTGCCATGTGTCACCGCAAAGAAATATTTAAGAACCTTCCATATTATTTCAATAAAGCATTCTGTTTGTGTATTTTCACATGCTGTTTGAAGTTAGGACAGCCATAAAAGGCTGATGTGCCATTTTCACAACTGCTTACTCATCCTGTGAATGTTTAATCATTTTCATCTTCCTCTTATTCACTGCATATTTTGGATTTATTTTTTTTTATGGCCCTGGTGTTTTCATTTGTATCAAAGTCAGCAGACAAGGTTACACATTTCTGCCATTCTTTCAGTGCACAAAAAGTTCAGTCGGGGGGGGGGATACACAAGGTTGCAGGTTAATTCAGAAATTCACAGAGCTTGTTTCTGAAGCAATGAAACTGTGGAGCGGTTTATAAAGTCACATACCGAGTGTTTGAGGCTGTTGTGTAACGTGCACCCTGGGTGACAACAGCAATAAAATCTGTAACTGCTGAGCTATAGCATTTTAATAACTAAAATAGAGAAAAACTGAGAGGCTTTATATTGTAATATGCTCTTTTATAATACATAGTTTTTGATATTGAATTTCAAGAACAGAGAAAGAATCATAGTTCTCTGACAGGAATATGCACTTTAGACATTGTAAAGGGTAATGGAGCATAAGTTTAGTGACTTCTCACTTCTGTAAAAGGTGGTGTGTAAAGTTCCAGGTTTCAGCTTTTAAGTCATTTGTTCAAGAATTTGCATGAAACATTATTTTTAGAGTAGTCATGTAAATTCCGCTGACTTTACAAGCTATCACACATTGACTGAACTATCCTAGACACAAGGAATTCATCTGAAAAATCCCCTTCCACAAATGCATGGCTTTGAATTCACTATTCAGTGTTTCATGGTATACTTCATTTCAACAAAATAAATGAATGTATGGCACTACTTTGGCACGCATGCCTCTCCAAGTTCCCCGCACTTAAGTTTTTCGAAAAAGGTTTCCATTTTACTGCAAATGTATGAGTTATTGATCAGTAAAAAAACAGTTAAAATCAGTCATGGTGATGAAAAAAAAAACCCAATTGGTTGATGTCTACATTTTCCAGATGTTGCTAATGTATCCTTGACATGTGATGACTTTAATACCACATGTGTGAAAATGCCCAATGATGCTGTACTTGTTAAAATGGTGTTTAACAAATAGCAACTCATCACCATCTGAAACTGCTGATGTCCAGTGGTTAAAATTCTCACATTGTTACCAACTTGCAACCAGATGAGATAAGTAAAACAAGAATTTCCAGTTTCCCTCAAAGAACTTACTACATTCATAAAAGCAGCCTAGATAATGTAAGAAGATATTAAGTTTTGGGTTTTGTTTTCTTTCCTGCAGTTGGGGAGGACCCTGCTAAGTCACTTACTGACACACCCCCTGACTTCAACCAGTCCTCCCCGCCCTCCAGGGCCCCACCCTCTGCCTCGTTGTCCAGCGACAACAAATTTCACTCGCTGCCCTTCAGTCTCAACCGCAAGCCCGGGCCTACCGACAGCATGACCCATGGGCCCCTATCACTCTCTGTTCAGTCAGTGATGGGAGAGCAGTCAGAGTCCCCTTCATCTGCTGCTCCTTCCTCGCCGCGGCCTTCAACACCTCCTCGAGGACAGCCAGGTCTGGAAGTGGGCTCGCTGGTGGAGGTGAAGGAGAACCCTCCTCTGTGTGGGGTCATCCGTTGGGTGGGTCTGCCTCCTGGCCTGCTGGAGCCTCTGGCTGGTCTGGAGCTGGTGAGAAAACACAACACTGTAAAATTAGGGGCAGGAATTAGAGATATTAGAGATATCGTATAATACTGGCAGGACAAACAGTATATTAGTTGATGTTTTTGTCCCACCCTTCTTCAGTTATGATTGGACAACTGTTAAGTTGAACATTTCTTGTCTGTCATCAGCCTGAAAAAAATGCAAAGCATGTAGTGCTCAACACAGAATAGAAGCTGAGCAACTCCTCATACTGTTGCCATTTTGCACATAGTGTCAGTATGTGGTGCTATAATTGCAAGCAGTTGGAGGTGTCTACACTAGTAGACACTCCCAGTCCTACTGTTAATGCATACTGACTGACCTCTACATGTTTCCTTGATCGTTCTGGCTGTTGAGCTGGATAGGAAATTATTCAGCACATAGAAATAAATTTATTGCTAAATCCAGTTGTGTAACATGTCAAAATGAATGCTTTCTTTAATGTGTACAAAGGTTTATTGTAGTCAAGGAAGTCACAGTGCTGAGTACTTGTACTCAGTGCGTTTCTCTATGGAAAGTCTGTTGGCAGGTATATAAAATTCACTATATCAGATGCTGAGCAACCACGCTGTTGTCAACAAGTACACGGTCAGACAGCCCTGAGTACCTAGGCATTTGGAAAAAGCAGAATTACTGAAAAGTACCTTGCAGTAATTTAATCCATGACCTTGTTCTTTCAGGAAGAAGAGTGCCCTGGTTGCACTGATGGCACATTTAAAGGCACACGTTACTTCACCTGTCCACCTAAAAAAGCTCTGTTCGTTAAGCTCAAGTGCTGCCGACCTGACTCCCGCTTCCCGTCCCTTCACCACTCCTCCAACCCTATCGAACGCTGCAACTCCATTGGTGAGTCACTAGGAGGTATATGATTAAAATGATCAGTTTAACTAATGTTCTCACAAATTTTGTGTTTACACTTGTACTGTGTGTATCTTTGCAGCATTTGGGGGTTACCTGAGTGAGGTGGTACATGAGAACACACCTCCACGTACAGAAAATGATGGTCTGGATGTCATGGTGGGAAAGAAGAAAGGTATTCAAGGTCACTACAACTCATGCTACCTGGATTCAACCCTCTTCTGGTTAGTACTCTTTACTAGGTGTAATAGTAAATACATTATGAGCTACAATATATTAAATTATTTTTATCGACGTGTATTTTAGTTATTAATAGACTACACAGAGCCTCACCAGCCCTTTTCTTAACCCATAAGCTTTTTTTTTTTCTTCTTAATTTTGAACAAGATGTGCTCCAGCTGTGTGCTGACTGGGAGATAGTGGTATAACAGTTTCTGTCAACACTGATAAATGTGTTTTGAGTGAAGCACTCAGTCCAGACTAGTAGAACTCCCTTTAACTGTGGTTATTCTGTTTTTGGATTTATGAAATCTAGCTTTAAATTCAGTCTAAGGGCTTTGAACAGTAAGTATTTCAGGTTTCAAGATTCAAGATGTCATTGGCTTCTCTCTTCTTCTTGCTTATACTTATTTTTTAAAATAATGAACAAAAAAAACACTAATGCAACTGAATAAACTGCATTATGTAAGGGTTTGTAACTAGGGATGCACCAGTATCTTTTAGTGAATTATTTTTTTGTGGTCATCACTCTTTACCATCAGAAAATGTCTTCTTGTTTGTTGATAAAATGCCAACAGGCTGGCCATAGTTCCAGCTCTGATACTTTTTGGTCATCTGGTTTTTAATATCAGATAAACACAGACAAGCAATACTGGCTAATCATTGTATGGCAGTTAGATAATAGGCAGATTATTTTTTAATTTTAACACCTTTGTTTTATGTTTTGCTCTGCAGTTTGTTTTCCTTCAGTTCTGTACTGGACACTGTTCTGCTGAGGCCACGATCAAAGACTGATGTAGAGTATTACAGAGAGACTCAAGAGCTGTTGCGTACAGAGATAGTCAATCCTCTCCGCATGTAAGTCTTGACAGATCCTTAGCTGCAGGTGTTTGTCTCTTGCAGTATTGTAGATCAGAATTCTGCTATCACCAGTTATTCTTATTTCTGCTGTTTTTAACAAAAGAATAAAGGCTTCTGTTTTAAGTTAAAATGCTGAACAACTTTAAATAAGAGCTTTTACATTTAAACAAAAAATATATATACTGCACAGAAAGCAATGTATTTTTTATGTCATCCATCAAAACTGGAATTTATGATGCAAACTGCTCCCGAAAGGCTTAAACTATAGTTGTAGTTACTGAACTGTATGTGGCTGTTTGGGTAGCTTGTAACTAACTTTGTCTATGTCTTCTAGACATGGGTATGTTTGTGCCACTAAAGTGATGAAGCTAAGAAGGATCTTGGAGAAAGTAGAAGCTGCCTCTGGATTTACCTCTGAAGAAAAAGGTATGACAGTGAGACTTTGTATTGTTTTCCTTGTACCCATTAACGTGTGTTGGGGAATTGATATTGGTGGTTGTCTTAGTTATGTGTACTAGTATTGCGTTTTTGTCTGCTTAAAGATATAACTTTGTATGTGACTAATTTAAAAATAACTTCTATGATGATAAAAAAAGATTATACCAATTCTTTAAAAACTGTAAAAGGTCAAAAACAAAATGTTCATTCATAGTTGGAACAGTTTATGGTGGCATTTTCACAGAAATATTACCTCCAAACTCACTTTAGTACATTTTGCACTGCAGATCCTGAGGAGTTCCTCAATATCCTTTTCCATCACATACTGAGGGTGGATCCATTGCTTAAGCTAAGGTAAATGTCATTTAACTTTTTAAAGAAATTTGAAAATCTGTTAAATAAATTTCCTTATTTACTCTGTCAGTGGCTGAGGTGATAAATCAGATATATAGGTTTATCTAATTTGATTGTTTTCAAGATTTTTTAACAAAACCAAAAGAAAATGCCCAAACTGAGTTTTACTTTGGGATGGTAAGATTTAAACTTACCAAAACATAACTCACAAACGAAAACAAAACAAAACTGAGCAACAGAAACTGATCCAGGCAATTAAAACATGGTGAAAATATACACTCACTGGCCACTTCATGAGTTATACCTATAAATACAAGGCAGGATGGACACATGCTTTCCATTCAAATGTCCCAGCACACCCAGGCCACATTTATCCAGTCTTCTGTTGACCAGTTTTGGTGAGCCTGTGTGAACTGTAGCATCAGGTTCCTGCTCTTAGTGATAGGAGTGGCACCTGTAGCCCATCTACAGCAGTAGATGCCAAGGTATACTCTTCTGCATACCTCGGTTTGGCCATTATCCTCTGACATCAGCAAGATACTTGCCACTTACTGGATATTTTCTCTTTTTCTGACTCTTCTGTACAAACCCTAGAGATGGCTGTGTGGGAAAATCCCAGTACATCCAACCAGCCCATCTGGCACTAACAACCGTGACAAGTTCAAAGTCACTTAACTTACCTTTTTCCTCCATTCTGATGCTTGGTTTGAACTTCAGCAGGTCGTCTCAATTATGTCTAATTACCTAATCGCAGTTTATACATGCTTAAATGCGCTGAGTTGCTGCTGTGTGTGGTAGATTAGATATTTGCATTAACAAGCAGTTGAACAGATACACGTAATGAAGTGACCGGTGAGTGTATATCACGACTGATGAGACCAGTGGGACACATAGTGGGATAGATTAAGGTGTAATGATTCAAAGAAACCACAAATTTGCACTACCAAATATTAATATGTATCACATATTGTACAAGTAAAACATTTGACAGCAGAGCTCTATAGGCCAACCGTTTTCTTTGATTTTGGAGACGTTAATAAAAGAAATACCTTGAACAGTTCAACTCCCCTCACCCCCAACCGATTGTGGCAGATGGCTGCCCCTCCCTGCTCCTGGTTCTGCTGGTGGTTTTTTCCTGTTAAAGGGGAGTTTTTCCTTCCCACTGTTGCCAAATTGCTTGCTCATACGGGGTCATCTGATTGTTGAGGGTTTTTCTGTATTACTGTAGGGGCTTTACCTTCCAATATAAAGTGCTTTGAGGTTACTGTTGTTGTGATTTGGCGCTATATAAATAAAACTGAATTGCATTACCTTTCATACAGAAACCATATTGAGGGTTAGAGTTCTGACGTGGCATAATGAGCATGCCCCTGATTATCAGCATAACCAGAGTATGCAAATATAGTCTTAAAACACTAAACCAGATGTCTAAATCTGTAAAGTGTAGATTTAAACAGAGTTTCACATGTACCACAGTGCTAACACTGGAAATTGTATGGCTTAGAGTGTGGGCAAAGTGATTAAACTGTACGAGTTTTTTTTTTCAGATGGAAAACTAATGATGTGATCTCATTTGCAAATCTTTGAAATTGAGATGAGCTTATAGAGTTGGATGTCATAATTTCTGACTACTGTTATACAGCACAGACTGAGTTATAAAGCTAAAGCTTTTATTGTTTATCAGAGACATGTAGATATAATAAAACAAAGATCCTGTAATATTTTTGATCTATGGATTTGTTAAATGTCTAATGTTAAACTACTTTATTTAAAAATGCTGAAAATGTGAGTTGTTCTTTTACCAATATCTACTCAAATTAGAGAGAGGCCTTTTTTTTTTTTTTACATATTTAATAAATTGCTGCATATATTTCCGATATTGATAGATGAATTGGTATTTTGTCAGTTAACATAAGTACAAATTGTGCCCTATGGTGTTAATTTTCCCGAAAAACAACCCCACCTGCTACTAAGAGAGTTTTTAAGATCTGTACATATTCGGTTTCACCTTGAGGAAGGAAGATAAATGAACAAAGACTTTGCTGTTGTTTTCTAGGTCAGCAGGTCAAAAGGTCCAAGACTGCTATTTTTACCAGATCTTCATGGATAAGAAAGGACAAGGTCGGAGTTCCCACCATCCAGCAGCTCCTGGAATGGTCGTTCATCAACAGCGACCTAAAGTTTGCAGAGGTTCATTTGAATTATTTTCATCTTTATTTTAAAAATGTCTTCTTAAGAAGACAGTTTGATAATATTGTGCCTTGACTGGTCTGGTAGGTGCCAGTTGGGTCGAGTTATAGATAACTATATCTTGTAAATCTTTGGCATATGCTCACATTTTGGTTCAAAGATCTGCCCAAAAAAACACCGGCCAACCTTTTATCCTCATTTTGCAAGTTTCAAAAACACAGTCACTGACTAATAATTTTTACATCAAAGGTTTTCAGTTGTACATCTTAAAAGGGAGTTTGTATTAAGATGTTATAAGAGAAATATTACACTGACATTTCCTCATTCAGCTGACATGAAGAGGAAGAAAACATAGATTGTTTTTGCAGTGCTTAGTTTACGTCATCTGAAACCTTTTTCAGTTTGACTCCAGTGGGTGCTATAGAAATTGTGCCTTCTTCTTTTATAAAATAAGAAGTACAAGATAAATTTTCAGATCCATTGTGTGAGGCAGTTTGCACTGTATATTATACATTTCATAACCTTATTCTCCTTCCTTTAAACAAAATTGCCACCTGTTTTGTTCAAAAGACATAGTTCCTCTTATTTGTGTGTGGCAGGATAGTCTCAGTTCCTATTTTGACTTGGCCTCGGCACTTTACAGATGGCTAACCTATAGGTTCTCTTTCTCTGTCAGGCGCCCTCCTGCCTAATTATCCAGATGCCCCGCTTTGGCAAAGACTTCAAAATGTTCAATAAGATTTTCCCCTCCTTGGAGCTGGACATCACAGATCTTCTGGAAGACAGTGAGTAGCTAATATTTATTTTCAGTCTAGGTGTGCAATGTGCTGGTCAGTGGTGATTCAAAGCTGCATGTGGTGTCTGGTAATGAATTTGCACTCTGTTGTCACTTCAGCTCAGCTGAGATGAAGGAACCAATTTTTCTTGCTTTCCAGTCTAAAGAATTTCACTTTGGTACAGTGTGTCAGCAGTGATAGAGGTTTGTGTTTTGTTTTCCAGCTCCAAGGGAATGTCGTATCTGCGGAGGCCTGGCTCTCTACGAGTGCCGAGACTGTTACTGAGGATGGGGACATCACTGCTGGCAAAATTAAACAGTTCTGTGAAAAGTGCAATACACAGGTAAACAAGGCATTATTGTAGCATTATTTCAACCATAAACAGGTTTTAAAGTCTATGTCAGGATCGTCCATTTGGTGGCGCCAAATCCAAAGGAATCCTAGTGGCTCAGTGTAGGAGTTAATTTTAACACATGGCCACAAAGTCTGTGCATTTTTTGAAATAATATTGTATGGCAGTAGGATTCCTGAAGGGTTTGTAATTCCTCTGATCTCTAATATATATGTCTTGTATAACTATGAAATATGTCTACAGTAACATCTTTTGTTTGTCTCTAACAGGCTGTGGTAACAAACGGTATATGTGATGTGGGGCATATGTGCTTGTACTGCTTTAGGTTCACCTCCACCCAAGGAGAAAAGCCCATCGACATGGCAAACTGTCCGTCCCCAAGGAGCTACAAGAAAGTATGGGCCGTCAGGGCAGTTTTCCCCGCCAGAGGATGGAGCTGTTCGCCGTGCTGTGCATTGAAACCAGTCACTACGTGGCCTTTGTGAAGTACGGCACCGCAGATTCAGCCTGGCTCTTCTTCGACAGCATGGCCGACCGTGACGGTGCGTGTCATGGCCTTTTGATGTTGTGTTTGTAACAAAACTACTATTTTAACTAAAGTTATAAAGTTACTGCATATCGAAAAGTACTGGAACTCTTCTTTCTTCGATGTCAAACCTAGCAGCTACAACAGTTTAAAACTGTTTCTACATTTAAGCAAGCAGTTGCTTGACAGTCAAAATGCAGCTGAGAGCTAGTGCATAAGCTACTGCGTGGCCCTTTTTTTTTTGTTGTCATTTTTCTTGATCTCATTAGTCTGTTTTCTGTTCTTTGCATCAGCTTCATAATTTCAGCCTTTTTAAGGGCAGAGTTGTAAAACTCATACAAGCCAACAATGATTGCCTTTATTTGAAATCATCTAGTTTTTCAAACACAAAGAACTGGTCATGATTTAAACACCTAGCTTGCTGTGTCCATTGAACTGTCTCTAATGACCTTGCTTGTGACTTTTCAGGAGGGCAGAATGGTTTCAACATCCCACAAGTTTCTCCCTGTCCGGAGGTGGAAGCCTACCTGAAAATGACCCCAGAGGAGCTGCACACCCTTGATCCCAAAAGCATCCAGGGCCAGGCGCGACGCCTGCTGTGTGACGCGTATATGTGCATGTACCAGAGCCCGACCATGAGTCTGTACAAGTAGAATCCTCTCTCAAGACCCCTACCCTCCCACCCCCGCTCCTTAGTCACTCCACCTTCCCCTTTCCCAGGGCGGAAGATTTCCAGAAAGACCAAAAATTAAACTAAAAGAGCGGCTGCCTGCCAGCAGGGGCGCTGTCCAGAATTAACCCTTTCCCCCCTTACTCTCCACAATGCCTGCTCAGTTCTGGAAGTTGGAGAGGGAAGAACGGGGGAGAAGCCTATTTGCACTGTGCATTAGTTGAAGTGTTGTGTTCTTCATGTAGTCCTATGTAGCTTCCCTGTGTCTCACAGCTGAGCATTGGTAGTGGATGATGAAGCAAATGTAGGCATTATGAGGATTCACTCCCTGTTATGGGAGGAAAGAGCTGGTGGGCGGGAGGGCACGTTGCGTCGCAGTGACTGACAAAACATGTGCAACAAAAACACAATGAACTAGTGGGAAGACCTTTCTCACCTCATTTACCTTAAGAAAAGAGGAGTCCTGCTATTCTTAATCACTGAAAATGATGGGAGCCTTCCATAATGCACATTAAGGAAGCAATGCAGTGTGCAAATCCTCATCCAACCTGTATGTACGCTTCTGTGTAAAATATCTTGGTAGTAACATCAACAATATAGATGTCAACCTACTGTGCAGCCACATCAAGACCAGACTCTTTGCTCTTTGTGAACAGGTTTGCATAATTCCCCATCAAACTGTGTATGTGTCTTTACAGTATATGTTTTGCAGAAGCAGATGTAGCCATTGTAAAAGTCTCATGTTTTCTGCATATTTGTGTAACTAATGCTGCACCTTTTGCTTCATCCCCAAGTGGACCTATCAGGAAACATTTAGGTTTTGCGTTTTATTTTCTTCTGCCTCCCATTTGAAGTCACGGTGAGTGCTAATTTGTTGGTCGGGAGACATCAGTTTTGTGTTACAGAATACAAATTTGCTCCTCTGCTGTAGCTGTATAGAATGGTCTGCATTGCTAATGCAGGGTTGATGCCAGATACATTCATGAAGGGAGACTTGTACAATGGCTGCTGTTGTAAAGCTGGTTGGTGGAGCACTCCATGCATTCATAGGGTCAATGAGGTGAAATACTGGAGAAGTCTGACTGTTTTCTTTAAGGTAAGCGTGTGTGATGTGAAGAATTTCATATGCCGTGTCTTTAAGTCTGTCACTCATTGTGTTGATGAGTAAATCTAAATTATATTTTATGTTTACAAAGCCTTTTCTCTGCCCGTCATGGCAGATTGGATTTCCTACGAGCGAAGTGAAGCAAGTATGGATTCTCGCTGCCTTTAATGAAAGTGTGACTTCCATCCAGGCACAAGATAACTGAACAGTTGTGATCAAAATATTATTATTTATTGTACTTAAATCATATTATAAACTCTTCTCCCTTTCTAAGAAGATGAAACAGGGTTAACAAAACTGTAAGTTTTAGGTACTCCTTGTCCTCTTTCACTAGATCGAGTAAGTTTTTGTCAACAGTAGCAACTACTGAATGTGCACAATGATGCATTGAACAGATAACAGGTGATGGGAAATGAAGAGGCACAAGGCTGGTAACCTTGACGCATCATAAATGTATTTAAAGGGAAAAAAAAAAAGACTGAAAAAATGATCGTTGATTCCATTATATTGCAAATTCCCAAAAGCATACCAGTCTAACTATAAAGTAGTTGTTTTTTATTCAGATTTTAAAGTACCTCTCACCCGACAACTTCCATTTTTGGTCTGTGGTCGTTTCCACTGTTGCAGGTATTCTGACACCTGTTCGAACTTTTTCTGCACTGCTGGAGCTTATCACTGATTGGAGCCTTGTTCTCTATGAGAGAAGTCTCAGAGCAGAGATTTTGATTTTGATTTTTTTTTCCCCCCTCTTTCATCTGTACAGTGTAGACATATGTAACGGGTGGAAAATTAATGTCAGTGATGTTCCTGTAAATGTTAAATAAAGCCCATTTTGAAGGGTGAAATGTCAAGTCTTGTATATTTTATGCCAGTGTCCTTGAGAGCGTCAAGGATTTTTTTTCTGCAGATGCTTTGGAATGGGGTGTCAGAGGGAATTTGTGTTTTCAGGTTGGCATCTCAGCCGTGGGATCTCGGCACAGTGTTACAACTGTCAAAACTTTTTCACAGGTTTTTTAACTTGACACACTGAAGAGGCAATAAAATGGGACATAGGTGATTTTTAAAAAAGTTACAAATGAAACTTAAGAACATTTTAAATTTTATTTTTATACGTGAAACTAGAGTTTCACGTATAAAGAGTTGCAAATATTTTATGTCAACATTAACAACAATAACTGAGGTTAATGTTGATGCGCTGCAAGTTGTTTCGTTACAGCGTGCCAACCTGGGAGTGCAGGTTACTTTAAAACCTTTAATTCCATGCAGTTAGTACAAAACATATTACGTTTGCTTTGCCTAATAAGTTGGTAAGAAAAGGGTATTTTTAAAATTATTTTTTCATTTCTTTTTTGCACTGGGTGCTACGGTAGTAAAGGAAAATCAGATAATGCTAAAATAGTCCCAAAACACTTCTTCCAACTAGATATTCAATCGTTTTACGAGTGTATTTAAAACAACTTTGAGAAGCTGCTAACTGGCTTAATTATAGACTTTTATTTCTGGACTGGATATGAAATAAGAATGGTGCCAGGTTTAAGCTGATTACTATAGAGCAGTACTTTTCTATACATGGTGAAAAAATACACCGATGTCAGATTAGCAAAGCAACAACATGATGACAGTACCTGTAGCTGACATCTCATGTACCATCAGGGAACATAAATGTCATGTCATTTTGCATTTTCTTGTCCGGTATTCCTGTGCATTTCTAGAGCTATAGGTGTGAATCCCTACAAAACCCTGAGTATTTTTCACTGTTTAAACTGCGTATTATCCCCCATAGAAAGATCTGTTTCTTTACCGATAGGATTACTATGATCAAGCCCATTTTAAGCCTTTGAAAACAGCGATCATCCCCTGACATGTAAACATTTAACAGTATGATTACAGCCTGTTATTGTTACAGGAGAATGTGAAAGATTAGTTGTAGTCTGTTTTGACCGCTTGGTTGGTTGCGGTCTTCTAGCTGCCCTGTATGTTCAAATTAAGTCTACATCAGTGACCCAATTCCCCAGACGACCTCTGACAAAACGATACCCCGGGATAAATCAACATGCATTATACATGCATCTCCCCCCTTCACAGGAGCCCCATTCCACACCTTACCCTGTTTAGTTTTTAGTCAAACTTGAAACCAGCTTAGCAAGCTGACTTCAGAAGTGCCAGATAAGTATTTGTCAACAGAACAGCTGGCGCACAATGCCCTCTTGTAGCTTTATGCCACAGCATATGCCAGCCGCTCGTAGCGTGTGGTAATTTAGCCGGGGCTGGTTCTACGGGAACAGATGGGCTCAAGTATTGTTATTCTCGCTCCAGCTCAGGGCCCCTGGGGGGAATCACTAAATAAAATCAAAGCAGATGGACCTCTCTGGGCTAGGCTGTGTTTATGATAAACAGTCAGTAGAACCAGTGTCCATCTAACACCTTAACCCCACCCTCCACACAAACGAACAGCAAACAGGATTACAGTAGTTTAACCTCACCTGCTTTGGGTTTAAACTCTTTATTTCACCAAAACAGGAGCCAAACCCAAACAAATAGAAGGGTTAGGAAGAAGCTAAATTATGACTTACCACATACTGTGGAGAGTTTCAACAATTTCCATACACCACAAGCCGTTCTTTACCCACTTGACCTTAAGCTTTAAAATTCTCTCAAAACAGAAACTCTTATTTTGGTGCTGGATTAGAACGGTCTCACTAGTCTGTTCTTTCTCAGTGACAGAAGACTGTTTTTGTTCTTTTATAACCTTGCCAAGATTTCATTGCTGTGGTTCTCACATCCATGCCATGGATGCAGGCCTTGGTGGCAGCGTGGACATGTTAAACACCATCTCATGAGGTAATCTGGTGTGCCCTGTTGTTATAGAGTGCATGGAAATGCAGAAGAGTTCTCACTTAGCACTGAAGTTCAAATCTGCTTTCATTCCCATGGGAAAAAACAGCTATAAACAAAGGAATCCTATCAGTGCAGAAGGAAGGTAAATGTTTGCGGCCATTCAGACAACAGGAAAGCAGTGATTTCCGGCACTAAAGATGAAAAAGAGTGGAGCATGAATGGTTTTAAGCCAATCAGTCCTAACTCAATATACCACTTCAGTGTTGTTTTAACTCCATCACGGTAACCGGTTTTATTTAGTGTCTTCAAAGGTCAGTTTCTGATTAAGTCAAAGTAGTGTAATCAACCTAAATGTTTATTGCCAGAAGTATTAACTCAGCAGTTACTCAGTCACTTTAAGCTATCTTAAAATCTTTCCTTTAGTTTTCTTTTTTTTCCCCCAACTTTTCTTCAGGCCTCAGAAGACGGTTATTTTTCACCATTATCCAGGTTGTTTTTTTTTCTTTCCCATGGACACGTGCCCCTCTAAAATTACACTCAGACATTTAGCAGATCTATCAAGTCAATTCATCAGCAGAGGGATGCAAGTGCCTCTGGCTTGATTGTTGTCAGGACACAGAATTAGCATTTCTGTGGTCTTTTTTTGTTTTTCTTTTTAATCATCAATTGCAGCCTTCTACATTCTCAGTCTTCAAACAGCATTCTGTTTAAAAATCCCCGCTGGGCTTAAAGAAATTTGGATTTGACATTTTCAATAATCACTTTCAGTGACCGCATTCACACGTACAGTACATTACACACAACAGTCGTCTTTCTTAAAAGGATAAAACTAAAGGTAAAGCCAAATACTTCATTTCACCTTTTGATGTCTTTGCTGTAAAATGTATGTCATTGCTTCTTCTGAACTGCTGTTCTGTTCTGTATTGTAATCTTAACATTTATTCTCATCTAAGTAACACGCAAGTTGTTCTCTCTCATTTCCAGAAAGGACCTGGTCGCTTGGATGAAGAATTAATTGCCTCTAAAGCAACAGCTACCAGATGTTGTTGGTCCTAAGAGCCAGGTGTGGATAAATTGCATATGCAGAATGTGTGTAAAATATTTAAAGTCGTATCTTTCACTTAAGGTGTGAAGTGTTTTTATTGCCCATCACTGCTTTGAGTATGTTGAGAGGAAAGGCCGGTGGCCCCCCTGGGCCCGCCACACTGGAGCTCAGCACGTGTGGTGTTAAGAATACGGCTGGTGAAGCTGAGAGTGAGACTTGGCATGGCTTTGTGCTGTGGTGGAGTTAGTGCAAGGAAGGGTGTGCGGGTGGAGGTTGTGGGGGTGGGGAGCCCTCCACCTGTTCACCCTCTAATTCGCTCCTGGCTGCCACCTTTAACACTGCATTATTTACAGGTGCTCTCTGGATGGAGACACAAGCTGCTGCCTGCTTTAAATATGGAGATGTGTGTGATTTTGTGTGTGTGAACAATGAATGTGTGCACACGGTATGTGTGTGACTTCTTGCAAAAGAGTGAAAAGAAGCAATTTCAGTGGTGAATTTATTTTTAAAGCTTTATTTAGAGGCATATATAAAAACTTGCCCTGTGGGCGGTCTTTGTCCTCCAAGCTCAGGTGCTCTACCAGAGACCTGGGAGCTTGAGGGTCCTGAGTGTTATTGTAGCTGCTCCTAGGACTGCGCTTTTCTGGACAGAGATCTCGGATGTCGTTCCTGGAATCTGCTGGAGCCATTCTCCCAGAGATAGTAGTGGTGGACAAGCAGAGGAAGAAGGCCACAATGATAGACAGATTAGAAGATGCTGGGCAGTGACGCCCACAACTGGGAGAGGCTCCAGCAGATTGCAAGGACTGTCCCGATTAACATGGGGACCACTGGTACCTTCACCTTCCACATCTTCTCTAGCTCTTCTGTCAGCCCTTGACATTTATCGAGCTTCTAGTGTTCCTTCTTCTTTATGTTGCTATCACTTGGTATTGCTATGGCTTTCTTCCTCTGCTTGTCCACCACTACTATTTCTAGTTGCTTAGCCATCACAAGTTTGTCTGTCTGTATCTGGAAGTCCCACAGGATCTTAGCTCTGTCATTCTCGACCACCCTTGGGGGACTATCCCATTTGGACTTTGGGACTTCCAGATCATACTCGGCACAGATGTTCCTGTATACTACGCCATATATGCCCTGTCTGCTAGCATCTTGTGCCCTCTTGTTATGTGCTGGATTGTCTCAAGGGTATCTCTGCACAGTCTGCACCTGAGGTCTTGCCTTGTGTGGTAGACCCCAGCTTCTATCGATCTTGTGGGTGGAGGTTGTTCCTGAGCTGCCATGATTAGTGCCTCTGTGCTGTTTTTCAGTCCAGCTTCATCCAGCCATTGGTAGGAATTCAGACAGACACTTCCATCTGCTGGTGGTACATGCCATGCAGGAGCCTGCCCTTCCATGGAGGTTCCTCTTCTTTCTCCTCTTCTTTATCAGGTTTTTGCTGCCTGAGGTTTTCAATAAGCACACGATCCTTTGTGGTCATCTTCCTGATATACTCATTGTTGTTTCATCCAGGATAGTGGTACTGACAATAGTCCTTAGCCTGCTTCCTTCCGCTTAGCGTTCAGTCTCAGGGTGCTGTATTTGGGGTGAAACCCTCCATGCATTGTAAGGAGCTTTCTTGTCTTGATATCATTGGCTTCTGTCTCCTCCTTTGGCCAGCTTATTATCCCAGCAGGGTACCTGACAACTGGCAGGGCATAGCTGTTGATTGCCCAGACCAAATTCTTCCTATTCAGCTGACTCTTAGGACTTGCCTTACTCTCTGTAGGCAATGCCCTACCTACGCCCTGCCAGTCACCAGATACCCTGTTGGGATAATAGGCTGGCCAAAGGAGGAGATAGAAGCCACTGCCATCAAGACAAGAAAGCTCCTTACTAAGTATTGAGGGTTTCACCCCAAATCCAGCACCCTGAGAGTGTACGGTAAGCAGAAGGAAAGAGGTCGAGGACTAGTGAGTGGCAGAACGACTATCCTGGATAAAACAGCATACATCCATGAGTACATCAGGATGATAGCCACAACTGACCACATGCTTAATGAGTACCTCAGGGAGCAGAAACCCGAGAAGGAAGTGAGCACAAGAACAGGAAGCATCATGGAGGGACAGGTCCCTGCCCGGCATGAACCACCGACGTTATAGAAGAAGTGGCTGAAAGATAGCACAGAGGCACTAATCATGGCAGCATAGGAACAAGCTCTCAGCACAAGATCAAAGCAAGCAACAATCCAGCAGATAACAACAGGGTGCAAGATGCTAGCAGCCAGGGCATACATGGAATGTCATGTATCAACAAAAAATATTTCTAATGGGATTGCTCTATCACAGTGCTGAAAACACTCTGGTTTTCATAGAGCAGGCACAAACATGCTCTTTTGTATATTGTGAAAATTGAACCTGCAACCTTTTACTTATCAACTCCTCCTACCATTTGATGTTCTTAATGTTAACCTTGATCAGTGCGATAGCATCTAGTACTTACTGGCCATGATTACATATTAATGACCTATAATTATATAAGTACATATGGAGACTGGCCCTAGACACATACAAGGCTTATTGCTTCATTGTGAACTACATATCATCCACTTTATTGTGTAAGAATATGAATGTTAAGCTTAGTTTATGTTAAGAAAACAACATCCTACTTCCCTCATCAATAACATTTTATAATCTCCTCAATGCTTTCCCCTCACAACCATAGCAACAATGGCCAGATTAGGGAATGTTTTTTAAAAGAGACAAATGGTTATCTGAAGGGGTCATCCATCCATCCATCCATCCATCCATCCATCCTAAACTTTATCTTTCTTTGTTGCAATTTTCAACTTTGTAAATTGTTTCCTATAATTTTTTTAAATCATTAACACTTTCCCAAACACCATATTTCCTTATTAGCTACATAAAATTGTTACCAGAACTTTGCACAGAATCTCTGTCCTGCCTAAAAATGACTGCTGCCTGCGGGATGGACGAGGTGCACTCTGTACAGATAAACGCATAAACACTCCTTGTACCCAAACAAAGGCATCAAGCAAGCATTTCATTAGACCATTGTGTGATATGGCAGGCTGCTGCTGTGAATGTATTTATTAGTTTGCGATACATGCCTTTTCCTGTTGTTCCCGGGGCAGTGGATAATGCTGGTTTTGTTCACGGCCCAGTGTGAACGGCGCCTCGGCTGCCAGCTGTCAGGGCTGATACCGTCTCATTTGGATTCCCAGCCTGCTCGCTGAATGGCTAATTAGATTTGCCATTTTCAATCCACTGATTGCTATACATAGCAGGACAAAGGGGCTGACAGCATGTAGCATTCAAGTCCAACTGTAACAATTAATAACTGCGGTAATTAACATGTGTGTTGGGCACCATTGATTATGACATTACCTGCAGAACGGATGGCCTGGCCCCTGCCATTTCATTAAGGAGCACAGATATAGATTGTTATTAATAAACTGTTCTCTGCAGCTGAGGGGAGGTTATTAATTACACAAATTAGCGAGTGCAAAGGTAATCAAGTTAAAGCGGTTTCGTTCACAATAATTGATCTAATTTTTACTGACCATTCCTGTTCCATCGTGTCACACAGCCCCGTGTGAAGAGAAATCACCTCATTAACAAAAGTTTAATCCTAATCATAGTTCTTGGACTGCCTAGCTTTAAGGTCATATCTGAAATGTCAGAACAATTTGAAATTGATTGGTGGTAAATTGAATCAATGTCATGTTTAGAAAAAACAATAACAACTAATGGATGAGGCAAGCTCGCCCAAAACAAACAGGTTCAGTGGGAGGTGTTTGCACAGTGAGTTTGGTCTTGGTCTGCCACTTTCATAATTCATTATGCCCATAGTTAGAGAAATGTCAGTATCTGGGCAATTAGCAGTAGCTGCAGCAACCTGTTGGTGATGGTGGAGGAGAGAGGGGGGTGTGGGAGGGCAGCTCACAGGAGAATAGACACAAATGACTGAACTACGACTATAAATGAAGTCACTTTTTATTTTGTTCTAAATTAACTCTCAGCTTTGATTCAAAAGTGGAAACAGCATCCTTACAGATGCTCTGAATTAAATTCTATTTTATACTGTATTATGGGTAGCATGGTGGTGTGGTAGTAATTGTCGCTTCACAGAAAAAACGTCAAACCCCCTTCGAATCCCCGGGCCAGCTGGCCCTTCTGTGTGGAGTTTGCATGTTCACATGTTCTCCCTGCACCTGTGTGGTTTCTCTCTGGGTACTAAATTGGCTGTAGGTGTGAATATGAGCCCTGTGACAGACTCCTGACCTGACCAGGGTGTACCCCACCGCTCGACCCATGACAACTGGGTTTAGGCTCCAGCCCTCCCGCAAACCTGAATGTGGTAAGTGGAAGGAAATGGATGGATTCTCTATTAGAGTATGCAAATTTCAGAAGACAAGCATTCATAGATGAGCTCAATGCTCAGTCTAGCTGGAAGATGTTCTTTTAAGTGGCTAGACATTTTTTTCTTAATCTTTTGGTAGATCTTTGAGCATCTTCATGCACCAGTTGTGATGTCTAAACTGCATATGTGGTGTCAGTGAACCTTTAGGTCAGAGAGTGCTGGTTACATGGTTAACCAGTATGTGCAACCAGATGCAGTGGTTGATCATTGTTGCAACACACACTGAAAACCAGAAGGAAACACACAGCTGTCCTTAAGAATGCCATTTATTGTTTTCAGTTTTTTCAAACTGTTTCAGACATGCATATTTGATTTGTACTTCACATCTTGTTTTAGGGAGGCTGAAAACCACACCAGTGTTTAGGCCTTTCTGTATTTTGACAGTTAAATGAGAAACATGAGGACCTCTATGTGATTTCTTCCCATTTTTAACAGCATTCAGCAAACAACAGCTTAAGTATTCATCTGATGGTCATTATCACTGATGCTAAGAGGAAGTAAAACTATTTTAGAGTTCATCCCTTATATCAAGCTCTGGAGCTGTATAAAGCTCATATATATATATATATATATATATATATATATATATATATATATATATATTTTTTTTTTAAATAAAATTATGGTGGCAGAGATCAAAAGACCTACAAACCTTTGAGTATTTAAGACAAAGTGGAAAAAAAATAAGCAATAAACATTCTGCAATTTAACTGTACGGCAACAGCAAGTCTCTAATTCCATCTAGCACTGATTTTACTGTCTGCCTTTGGTCCCCAATTAATCCCCTTGGCACAGAAGCTGCAATTTAACGTGCAAGAGGAAAGTTAAGCGCTGCAAGTCTGCAGGAGAGCTGGTACACAGTCAAGTACACAGTCGTGTATAGAAGTATTAAAGATGCAATTTCTGATATTAATATTTCTGATATTAATAGTTAAAAACATTAAAAAGTAACTAAAATTATCAGCAGAATGAAAATTAATTTTAATATTGATTTGTAGAGCTATCTATAGAAGTTAGTTTACCCCTACTTGTAATACCACTTTGTACCTTTAGAGGTGATAGTGAGTGACTGTAGCGTTCAATCCTGCCGCACCTTAATATGAGACTTGGAAAACAGCAGTGCCCTGAGTATATATTTTCTTTTTATATCCAATCTGATTGTCACTTCTAAACTGTTGTGTTGAAAGACATGAATGAAATGGTAAACGCAACAGCAGCAGGGCTCTGTGTGGCTTTTGGTTTAGCAGGTCAGCCCGTTTGGACATGCCTGTTACCCAGGGCATACCTTTTTTTTTTTTTTTTTAAATGAAAACTGTGGGAATATCTGGATAGGCTTAAATGTTGGCCCAATAATACAGATCAGCTTTCTCCATGCTCCAGATGTAGCCATGGTTTTGGTACCAATGTTTGTCTTTATGGTATATTCCAGATGGCATTCCCTGGAATGACATACTGTAGCCTGCCACTGTTTTTAGCCATATTTGCATTTTATTATTTTGTACTTGTTGACACTGTTTTTTAGTTTGGTAAACTTACAGTTCTTTTCTTTTTTTCAGTGTGGGCTCTATGTGTTTATTTATTAATTTTTTTTTCTACAAATGTATCACTGTAGTTGACTGGGTCAGGGTTTCTCACTGCTGGTTTCTGTAGCTCTTTTTAGCCAAGCAGACCACTTCCCTCCTGGTGTGTAACCTTAATGGATATATATTCCTAATATATATATATTTTTTATTTGATTAAGGCCAGATTTAAAATGTGAGCATATGGCCATTTCCGGGAGGCAGTGTGCAACACTTTAAATTTAATTTATGCAAAACTGCCAAAAATAGTCATTCATTGATTTTTGGTCAGAACTATGTGCTTATGAAGAAATGTTAGCGAGACCATATGATATGTGAACTGACATGGTTATTAGACAAACACAGTATAGGTATGTGAAAAATATGTGCAGTTTACAAAAAAGTTGCTTATAACAGGGAACATAGATCCATGCATATGTCATCCTTCTCATTGTTTTAGACTTTTGAAGTACCACACATCTGACATGTGTTTTAGCTGCCTAGGCCACAGCACAACCAAGAAGTCCCTTTGCTTCTGTTTTAGATGTCGGGCAAGCTGCCAGCAGAAACAGATCCTCTTGATCCCTACAAAGCTACAAAACATGAAGGGAAATGGCCAGTTTTTTCTGATAGGTTCACAGAGTAGTTTATGATAACTGCAACTCCCATCAGCACATCACATTGCCTCTGCCTCTTTGCACAACAGCAAAAATACACACAGATTTCTGTTTTCTCTCCACCTGACAAAACAGCAGCCTTTTCCATCATCCGGAGTGTGTGAAAATTCACACTCATTTTTCACAACACATCTTTTAATATGCGCTGCTCTTTTTGTTTTCTTCCTCTCCACTCCCGCATATGAAATCCTTCCATTCTTGGCTGCCAACACCAAAAGATGCAGCCAATCATCTCCAAGCGATGGCAGTTACAATTTTCTGTGAACAATTTGCTCCCTTAAGAGGAAAATTGCTTTCAATATAAGCTCCCTTTGAAAGACAACAACAATAAAAAGATACAACTGTAATACCGCTGCCTCTGTCAGCACTTGGCTGGGACAGCTTCTGCGGGAACATATGACTGGGGGATGAGGTGCTTACAAGTCAGCCTTGTAATATCAGCATCTGTGTGAGACAGTCCTGGCAAATGAATCCCACTTTGAACATAACAGCTTGGCATCACATGAAAATGACTGCCATGAGCAGCAGTTGTCAGATATGCTCTTGCCATTGTGTTGGTGAATTGTCATTTATTATATGTTGCGCCTGCTTCTGTCAGCTCCTGTTGACTGTGTGTATTGATTTGCAGGAGCAGAGAGGTGCAGAGGTCACTTTGATCAACACTCTGCAGTACACGGGAATCACATTGAGTTGACATTCCATTACCTGAGACAAAAAGGACTCAAAACAAAGAATATGTTAAGGAACAGTGGGCTTCAATACAGCAATATGACTATAATTAACAGAGAAATGGATGGCTTATGCTGAAATGGCAAGAGGCTGTCTGTTCCTGGAAGCTATTGTGCACAGGAGACAGCCTGTGCTGTCTCCTTGATATTACATGCTTGACCTTTGACTCAGCCATTCTCCTTGTGGCCTTGTTGCTGCTTTAAAGCAATTATGGTCCTTTCGGGTTGTTTAAAATTACCTGGAAGACCAAGCAAGACATTGACTGAACGCATATATGTAGAGAGGAAAATGTACTATTTATTCATTTACTTTTAGATCTGCTTTAATGCTATCCGTTCATTGTATTGCAGTCATCAGTACCATAGATATGGCTAGTAGGTGCCCACATGCACCAGGTCCAGGAGGTGTGTAATCATTTATTCTGATCAGTGGCCAATGTGAGAGCCCATAGGCTAATCTGCTCACTCTAAGGGACCAGCATGGTCCTGTGCATAGGCTGTGTATAGGCTATATGCACAGATTGTTCCCTGCAAAGAGCATCTGTTGTCAGATGTGAAAAATCTGTGGTACAGTCAGAAAAATTTTTAAGTATTATGGATCTCTGTCAGAGTGCATTGGTCTGTTGTGTCTGTAGTGGCTGTAAATGCATTCATGGCTCACCAAAGTCAAAAGAACAGGAGAAGAAAGAGAAAGTGGAACTTTATGCTGCAACTCAGCTCCAGGACTGAGGAAGGGGAATACAAGTATGTGCTACTGATGCAAACATTCGATGATGAGATACATTATTGCTATTTTAGAATGATGGTGGGAAGATTCCAAGACATTGTGCAGTGTTTGGAGCGTCATCTGACACCAGGTCTGGCTAACAGGCATATTTGGAGGGCTTCTGTTGTAGCCGGTTAAATCACTGTTGTCAGGCTCATAACTATGTGCTTATGAACTCAAATTTAGATATACCTAAAAAAGATAATGAAAAGCAAACTCGTGATCATGCAGAGTGGTCAGTGAGATTGCATTTCCCTCTTCTGATCTCCACATGGACAGTTCACTTGCAAAGTCTACTCAAACGTGATTAGCCAATAGAATCTGGATTAAAGGTGGATGATGACAAACAGAAACCAGAAAACTTCCTTGTCCCTTGCCTACAGAGTCTACATGTTCATATGGGGATATTTGTTTGTAGAGGTGATCAGTAATGAAAACAAACCAACCCAGATTGTGTAGGAGAGGCGTAGCAGAAATGTGAACATGTGCATGTAAAGAAAGAACTGAATTACTTGCCTCTCATGTTAATGCTGGATTCCAAGGTAATGACTCCACAGCTAAATTATCTTTAAATGTCTGCTTAGCTTCAGGCTACTTTTTCTAGAATTTAACCCATACAAACATTTCGGCTTCTTAAAAAAAAAAAGTGTTCAGTTTAGTTCTTTATTTTTCTTAGGGAACTAAAACCATCGACCACACTTTGTGTTTACACCAATTTGGGCCAATAAACATCCATTCTTGTAACATTAGTATATTTTTCTAAATTTTAGTGGGAATAGAGTCTATATATATATATATATATATATGTGTGTGTGTAAGTAAATATGTTAAATAATATGTTTGTATGCTGTATTTAAAATAACCCGTATGTGCCTGACAAACCCACTAAAAAGGATTTCCGTCATCTAGAAATTCTAAAAGCGAAATTAAAGACCTGTGTGACTGACAGCAGCAATATTCTTTATTTATCAACAAGTAGTTTGCAATAATTAGGGACATGACTGTGAGCGTAGGTGTTCACTTTGACTGCTCAGTTGCAGATGAAACATGTGTCTCATTGCTCTTCTTTGAGCCTGGCTGACTGGCGTTATTGCGTGGGCCAGCCCTGCTGCTGTCTGTCGGGCCTGTCAAAGTCATGAGAGGATCACTTTATCATCGTTTGTCTGCTGTGTCTGACGCTATTGAGTAGGAAGGAGCCCTTAGGGAAATTGGGGCAGGCTGCTGTATTTGCTGTATGCTCAGTTTTTACTTAGTTGCTAGCTTGGCTTTATCAGGACTGTTGTTGCAGCCTGTCAAATTGCCTGGTAAGGTTGGTTACACGGCCTGCAAAAAGTCAGCGGCCTTGCCAAAAGTGGTATTACTCAGTATGATGGCTCGCTGAGGCTACTGTGATGGTAGAACAAAGCTGCTCAGCAAAGCCAGAAAACAAACCCGAAAATCTGATTGTACTGCACTGGTCAAAGGTGCCATGCAGCTGTGCTCATGATTTTTACTGATATGCCATTTTGCACATATACAGTACTGGTACTGTACAGTAGATTACTGTGCAAGCTTTCTTTCTCCACCTTCTCACTGTACAGTGGGGCAATCCACTATTTGACATGTTCAGATATTTTGTTTTGAACTGAAGTGTAATTGATAATTGGGGAATATGGAACATGTGTAGTGTAAACCACAATCTCATGTTGTTGCTGGAGAAAAAAAAAAAATCAGAGAGATCACGCAAAACATTTAAAATAATTTGTGTGGAAAACAGTATCTGTAAAATACACAAATTCAGTGGTGTGCTGACAAACTGAATATAACCACACTTTAGAAGTTTTAAGCACAACAGAAAGACCCCCAAAACAGACTCGTACTTTCCTGCTAAGGCAAGCATGAAGAGAGGAGCTCAGGGCATGTGAGCAGATGGATAAACATGACACGAATCCATCACGGCTTATAAAGCTGTGTAACAAGGCCAGAGATAGTCTCTCGCCATCACCAGCAGATGATATAAGCAGTGCCTGCCATATGAAAACATGACACAACACCGAGAGCTCATTAGTGCAGCATTATGATGCCGACAACCAAATTACATGGACTTTGAGTGAGTACAGGAAATCACAGTATTATTCCAATACATTACACTAAAGTGAAACTGATGTAGCTTCCTATGAAACTGAATAGTCCTGCTGCGACCCAGTGGAATGAGGTTAATAAGTTCTGAAGGGCATCAACATTAACAGACCCTGTCAGCTGAAACAGAGCAGTTTGCATGACTCAGACAAACTTCAGCCTGAAAGATTATCGCAGGTGGCTCACAAGGTGTTATGAACCGAATAGGCAATGCCAGTCTTTGCCGGACAATATGGATGATTCAGTGTCAGTTAACACATGTGCCACTGCTAATAAGCCAACATGCCAGCTGGCTCTGAGGATTCTTAATAATAATCCATTAGATGGGTTGTTTGGAACAAGTGCACTATTTCCTTTTGCATGTCCAAAGCGAGCAAAGGAAACTTATCTGATGTTAGCTCAAAACGTCTGTCAAAGAAAGACAGGCTGAATACAGTAGCTGCGTTTTGGTGCATCTAGTTGGGATAAAGGGAATTAGCATTATATTCAAACCTGTTTTATCTATTAACAAAGCTATTTCAAAAAGGCCCAGACTTGGGAATGGTAGAGCATGTGTGCACCTAATATGATAAAGCTTAGTGATAGCACTTAATGGTGCAGCGTCTTCACAGTTATCAGAAGTTTGAATGGAGAACCGTTTGTGTGCATCCATCCCAGCTGAGACGCTGCATGTATTACACACCGCTCCGGGGCAATCCACAATGCAAAATTGATTAATATTTGCTTTCAAAATGACACGGCTTGATGCATGGGGGCTCTCCACATGTAAATGAACACTTTAAAGGAGATGAATAGCCTCAACTGAGGATTGTAAAGTTCAAGCAGCAGATTTGCATATTTATATTACAAGTTACTGATAATAAGCAGGGCAGAAAGAAGTAAATGCAATCCGTTTGTCAATGTACAACTCCTACATTACAAAACTAGCTCTTATTAGCTTCTGTGAACTGATATGTTCAATTACTTGCCACAATAGCTGTGCTGAAGATGTATTGTGCTGCATTTTGACTTTATAATACAATTTAGATGATGACAGAGACAGGAGACAATTGATGATTCATTTAGGGCGACACATCGTACACGCAGCAATAAAATACACTTGATCTCAGCAACATTGTTTTTTCTATTAAATATACCATCACAGGTAAACAATATTTCATTAATGATAATATATCCAAATATTTAAACTTGTATCTGTGTTGTTTGTTACATTTTGTCCTGATTAAAATAAATAAATAAAATGCACCAGTCCTTGAGTGTCACGGTTTGCCCCCAGCATAGATTTTCTTTTCCTGAGGAATGATCCAAAATAAACACTAGAGAAAAACTGCCTTTATGTTTTTTTGTAAGGAGGAAAACAAACCAAACAAAAACAGGAAGCCTGTAGTGTCCAGGATGATGTCATTTTTCTCCCTTTGCAAAGTATTATGCCAGTGTTTCCAGATCTGCATTTAATACCATGAGGTCTAATAGTGGTAGTGCTAGTCCTACACAATAATAAAGAAAACGTCCATCAAAAATTAATGTCTAATCAATTAAAGTTGATAGAAGCTTAACAGATTTGTTGATTTGTCATTTGTTTCTAGCGATGGTCTATCATTTTTCTAGAACCATCATGAGGGTTTAATTTTTTTTCAGTTTCTTTTTTGTGAAATTGTGATTGCAATAAAAGTTCATTATCAGGTCAAAACCTGATTTGGTCCACATTGGTTTATGATCTAATAGCAGCAGAATGAATAGCGGCCTCAGATGTGCCTTGAAGTTGGGGCTAATTAGAAAAGCATGCAGAAGTCATGGTAGTTGTTACTTTATTAATATTTGATTATTAAATTATTCAAATAGCTCCTGAAAGGTAAGGGGGAAAAAAAAAAACCATCCCCAAGAACAAAAGGAAAGCTTCAGGTGGCTGAATTTGTTCAAAACCTGAAGTATTCAGTTTTGACATAACAAAAATATGTGGCTAAAAAGGTAGCTTTTTAATTTTTTTTTAAATGATTAACTATTTTGCATGATTAAGACCCAAAATAATTGGAGCATTTTGTTCTTTAATCACTGGCACTAGTGTTAGTTTCTTATAACTGCATCAGGTAACTAGTCTGACTAGATGTTAAGGCTCTGTTTCTTCAGTTCATGTGCAGTGTTGCTCCAAAACAATAGCTATTCACAGCAGCTAAATGCATTTGCAGATAGGCCCCATGCTCGCAAGAAGTTCATTTTTTGGGGGGAATAAAAAAAGAGTTACCCAGTTGCTCAGTGTTCCTTTATCAAGATATAACGTACTGCTGGTATCAGATACCAGATAATCTTCAATAGCTTCTGTGATATGAGTAATGGGAGAGAACATATGCTGCATGAAGCCAGCGCATGCGAAAGAGGATACTGCCAAAACAAAACAATATATGAGTAATCTAATATGTGCCATATGTTGACCATACATACAGTACCCCCTGTCTTTGCTGAAGTGAAAAATGAAATCAAATATCACAGACCAATAAATTAAGCTGATAGAGATTAGCGGGCGTGTAACACACACTGTCTTTTGAATGGGAGTTTTTTTTTTCTTTTTATGTTTGGTTGACACTCAACCCTCACCCCTTCCCCCACTCACCCACATCAGGTGAATCACCTTTTTCTTTCTTTTTTCTTTCTTTCTTTTTTTTTTTGGCCCCTTAATAACTCATTGTGGTGCTTGGAGAGGACCTAGCCAGGACTCCAGATGTTAAAATGCATTTGGCCGGACAGACGGGAGTCAGCCAGCCAGACTGCTCCTGGTCACCTCCTTCACTTCGTTACACTGTTACAGGCAACTTACAGCTCGCTGTGTTGTGCAGACTCACATACACTGCACACGCTCATTTTCAAAAGGAAATGACTGTACTTACTGTAAAATCCACTACAGCTGCTTAAAGAAGTAATATATAAAATGTGAAACCAGCACCTACAGGAAGCCATTATTATGTATCTCATTCTAAAGCACTATGCGGATGTGTAGTCTGCGCATTACTGTGCTATACATCCACCCTCAGTATCCAGTAGGAATCTGAGTTTATCTAACTAATTGGGCTTACAAATCTCACAAGACAAAGATGTAGATTTAATTTAATCTGGGCCAATTGCTGTGACCATTCAAGACATTTTTTGTTGGTGTATTTATGAAGCTGATGTTGGCAAGGAGAGCCAAACGGCCAAGACCTTGTGCTACAGTCGAGCCATAAATCTCCATCATTTTAATAAGAAGCGACAGGAACCAATTTGCGAGATTTATGTTTTTCTTCCCTCAAATATGAATAAAGAACGGACATATCTGTGAAGTCGTGATGATCACACTAAATCTAATCAGAGTGGAAAATGAATTTTAACAGGCTTGTCGTTAGAGTTTAAGTCTCATAAGGAGCTTCTCCTCCTGTCATGTTAATTCCATCCCCCCATCACAATGAGCTCCAGAGAATGCAGAAACTTCTTAGCTATAAAGAGGGACTTTACAGGCAAGCGTTGCATGTTTGAGAGAGAGCGATATGTGCTGTAATTGAATAATAAACAATGTCTAAATCACATTATAGTCATTCGGAATAATTTGATTAGAGGGAAAAAAATGCAAGTGAACCTCATAATAATAGCATATAAAGAAATGGATTGAGAGCAGTATGCTGGTCATTGATGGGACAGGAGAAGTCTGTGTGCACTCTGCTGTAGCTCTCTGAATGCACCACATTCAGCCAGCCTCGTCCACAATAGAGGTCTCAGAATCAGGCGACTGAGCATGGACAAGCTTTCTCACACTGTAAATAAAAACATACAAAATGAAGTGTCAACTTTAGGGCCTGCATGCAAAGGCAGCATGAAAACTGATTCCTTCACACCCTGACTGCAGTTTAAGCTAATACCATCACAGGAGAATTCATTCCCATAATGTTTGAAAATCATTTTAAAGCTGAAAGCGTTTCTAAGCTAATTATTTAAATGCATCTCTCAAGACATGGGAAATCCTTTTCTTAAAAAACAAAAAAGAAAGAAAGGGAAACCCACAAAGCCATAAAACAGTGTTAATGAATTGGGGTGGAAGAAAATGCGAAGATCTCAATCCAATCATTCTGCTTGGGGAGTCATCTGAAAGTGGTGGAAGTAAATCAATGAGGCAACGCAGCAACTTTAATTTCGGCAAATGTATTAATTAACTCAAGTCAAATAAAGTCAACTGCAAGGATATTTTCACACCACCTGAAAGAGTAATCTCAATCCAGGTGGAAGCTCTAATATGCACGAGTACAGGACAGGTTGCAACATGCGTGTTTTATATCTGATTCATAGATAAGAGGATACTGGATATTGTAGGATCACCAGCCTCGCTGGGACCTCTACATACTGACTCAGTTACATTCACGCACGCACCCTCACCACAGGCTCACCATTTTTCCCACTGGAAGAATAAAGCCAGACATCTTCTAACAGTGCATGCCCCAGCTCTGCTCACCCAGCATTCCTTGTCGTGCATGGTGTAATCTGATAATATCAATCATAATTGTGTTAGATGTAATCCATCTGACTTTCAGTTTGTCGGGGTCAGGGTAGGAAGCAAGGCCCCACTTGCCATCAATTATCAGACATAAGAGAGTAGTGGATGGAGCTCTCCTCTATAAATAATATGGTGGGGCCCCGGCGCTGCCGATCGATGCCGTACAGTTCCACTGTCATGGCTTTAATGGCAGCTGGCTTTCTTGGCTGTGCGGATCAATAGCGTGTCTCCTCAGGGCTCAGTCTGGGTCCAGGTCACGCTTCATGACGGGGACATAAATGACACCTCTGTTGTGATTGGAAAAATGCAAACCTTTTGGGTTGTTTAGTCACACTACTGTGGGCCTAGCCTTTTTTCCCCAGCGCTTAGCGGGAACACCTGTTGAGGTGAGTCAAACCTTCCTCGGATGATCTACACTTCTTTTCCCCGCCCCGTCACTCCAGAGCACCTTCACAGTAGTAATCATATTCGGTCTTATATTAAAGATCAAAGTGTTGTCTGTCACAGGCAACATGGGAAAATTGTTCATATAGATGTATATTCCTCACAATAGGATTTTTTTTTTATGTCCAGTGTTTCCAGGGTGTGTAAACAAGGAAAGGGAGCCCTTTAAATTCCAAACAGGCTGCTTTGAAGTGATGTCTAATTGAAAAACATGAAGAGGCACAGCTGCTCAGTCTGAATGTCAATGGAAGCAAGAAAGACAGGCAGCACAGCAGGCAACCAGGCCAAGATTACTTGGCCAAGACTTACGAGACACATAAACAAACACACAAAAACAGAGTTAACATGGAGACGCACAGACACAAAGCCAAACTAGGTGGTATCAACTACAAAAAAGGGAGCAATAGGCAAATAAAACCAAGAAGATGGGAGCGGTGGCTAAAGCGCTCTTCCTTGAAAGAAATCCAAGAACAGAGGTCAAAAAACCTGACCCCTGAAACCGAGATGTTTATCATAAGGACATAATGAAGAACCACGTGTAAAACACTGAAACAATTATTAAATTTCCGTCGGTAGCTTGCGTTCCTCCAAAAAGAAAAAAAAAGAAAACCAAAAGAAAACAAACCAAAAAAAAAAAAAACCCTCTGAAATAAATTGACTTCAAACTAAAAGAGATTGATTGAAAATATAATATTTACCACGAAGAAAACGTGCCCTCAGGTGTTAGTGTCTCATGCAGAAACTCTGCAACACTATCTGGAGGGATAAACAGATTAGCAAGAGATAAGAGTTGTTCATGTCACAGAGCTGACACAAATCTGTGACCTTGTCCTTTTTTTTGTGGGGGAAGTGGCTGGACTGTAACAGCCGGGGTGTAAGAATAAACAGTCTGAAATTAACAGAGATATGGATCATTAGTTTGGGCTCTTGATCGGCCCCTTCTGCTGTTTTTTTTTTTGCTCTCCCTTGTTCTAAGAGGGGAGAAAATGAGCAGCGAATGTGTCATCTTTCAGAATACAGACATTTCTGCTTCGTTTTGGCTAAAGAAACACTGATGTGAATGAATCACTCCGGGTAGGGAGGAGTGCCTTAGAGCATATCTGACTTTGATGTTAACACAATCCTTTTCTATAAAAGTGTGCCAGACCACTTTTGTTCTCCAGCAATTCAAATCTTCAGACAAAATAGGAAGATAAAGTGGCTTCACAGTTAATGCATTTATATAGATACTAGATCTGAACATTAAACTAGTGTTGGCCTATAGAAAACAAAACAAAGATACTCAGATACTCTAACTTCAGCTTTCACTCTGACTTGTCCTTGTGGTGGTGAAGACACGATGCGTGGTTAAGATTTCCTTGACTGACTGCTTTACCAAAGTACAAGCCTGACACTGTTCAGACTCAGTTTACCTAACAGCAAAAAAGGGCAGTAAATGGCCGTGAAGGCCTTTGCCACATCAGAAGCCAGACTAAGCTACAGCTGATGTGCTCCTCTTCCAAAAGCTTACCTTACACTGAACAAGAAAAAAACAACTTTTGTGAATGAAGCATAAATCAGTGCTCCAGAGGCTGTGCTCATTGTCTACAGGCCTCTTTCTTAGAGAAGTAATTGAGTGTGGAGGGTCACTGAGGCTGGAGGAGAGGGAGAGCGTGTTTCTGCTCTGGTGCTGCTGCTATCAGGCACTCAGGCTGGCCCAGGAACTAATGGAGCTTCCTCTGGGCTGCTTTTCCCCTCAAATGGGCACAGTTGGGGGAGCTCTGCCACCCTTGTACTGGGTTGCACCACTCCCCTCCCCCTTCCCACACCCATTTGGCACATCCTCCACCCTGGCCCTGCCTTTCAGTGCTGCTGTGCCACTTATGTGCCTGCCCCTTAAGTCTGCTGCTCAGAGCTGACTCCTAACAGAGGGGATGTTTGCGTGGGAGACCCAGGCATTGATCAGTACAGTCTTTTCTGCCCCCCACCACCCACACATAGAGAGAAAAGCATGTTTAAATAACATGGTCAGCTAATCACGTCAGCTCTATGTGCTGGACCGGAGGGTGGCTGGTGTTTTGATATGCCTCTGAAGCGACCGTGTGGGCTTGCTTAGCCCTCCACACCAGTGACGTTTTACATGGCCTGGGAGACAAGGCTGAGAAAAGGAACCTGCGTCATAAAAACATTACAACTGTGCTCTGAAGCAGACACACACGACTGTCTGATGGTTTCACTCTGCTCTCTTGTCAACCCAAAAGAAAAAACACAAGCCCTCTTAACGTTTTTTTTTCTTTTTTCTTTTACTGGGTTGCTACTTTGCTTATCAAAGTCAGCTGTGTCATCCTCTAAGATTAATGCTGAATTATGCACAGAGATATCAGCAAATAATAATTCCAAATGCGAATGATACTCATGCACTTACAGCTGTTTAGGTCTCTTTAATGTCACACAACTAAGAGTCAAAGTTTGTCAGGTATCACACATCTAGCAATAATCATTTGATAGCAATACAGGGACCTCCCTCTCACTTTGTGTGTGACGGATAGTGGATGTGTGTGAGCGGGTTATAAAAAAAGCGGACTTCCACACCGTGGAACTTGTAAAACATAGCAAAGGCTACACCCTCTGCAGCCACACAGCAGGATCCAATTAGGACTCTTATCTACTAATTATGTCCCTTACACATCTGCATTCCAGAATAAAAAAAAAAAAAGAAGCCTGCTGTCCTCTCTCAGTAACAAGCTCTCGAATTAATGAGATTGCTCGGTAATTGAACCTCTTCATGGGTCCCTTGGCAGGGAAAATACGCTAACTTAAATTTGTATTAACAGAGCATCAATCATAGCTGATCAAACGATAAACAGTGTTGATTATCACGGGCGCAAAGTGGTTGCACCTTTATGTAAATGTGTTGTCCACCTTGAAGCGGACACACACGCAGTTAGGAACACCGAAGTGCTGTGGGAGCTGGGAGAGAGGAAATCTGTCCCAGGCTGGGCCACTGTGGGGCACTGTGCTCCAGATCACAAAGTAATCAGACAGAGATCCAATCCATGTTTGTGTGTTTAAATTACACACATGTGCACACAGATTAAGCAACAAAAGTTTCACATTTTTTCTTCTTTTCTTTGGAAACAGTGGTTCCAGGCTTTGCTTGAAATCTATTTTGGGTAAAAGCATGCTGCATACAATGAAAGGTCTTAAACTTCATAACCAGACCAAAAGAAGAAAAAACAATCAATTTGCTTCATGCAAAGATAAATACTTTAATAAGTTGAGTACATTTAGATACTAATGTCAAAAGATATTTGTTTAGAATTTCCCTTTAACACCACACCCACTGTATCCATTAATTACATTAATAATAATCTTAATTCATTAAAAGAGAAGAAGGTTCACATGCTAATATATGTTTGTCCCTTATAACATGAATCTGATCTCAGGTTAAACAAAGTCACCAGTTTCAGCACGATTTTACCAAAAAAAGAAAAGAGTAGAGTTTGTTCAATTTCCATGAACATTTATTCCATGAATGAAGATTAAATCAAACTGGCCTTGGGTAACTTGACCGCTATCTGCAAGATCCTGCACTGTACACGGGTGAAGCAGATGCAGAAGGTTACATAAGGCTTTTAATATTTCAGGGAACACTAAAAAGATCAGCAGTTAAAAAAAAAGAAAAGAAGAAGGTATCCGAGTACTTTTTTAAAACTAGATTTCAGAATTTTACTCTTAATAGTGCACTCGCACATTATTAAACATAACATTCACTTCAACAACATAAACATTACAAGTCTGGGTTGCATTTAAGTTTCAGTCCAGTGATAAAATTAATTTTCTGGACATAAAGACGTTGAGCTTTTGCTGCTGGACTATGATTCGTTTTGAGAACACAGTCATGCAGTTGAGTGTTCTCACAGTTTAACAGGTGCTTGAGACTCAAGAGAGGGAGACTCTCATACAGTGAGGAGGTTAGCTAAGGTATGCAGAGTGGCATCCTGGTGATTCACACTTAAAACCCCATGACAAGCAGATGAATTATAGTTCATCACTGTTCACAGTATTTAACTGTACACTGTTCTACACACACTGCGCCTCACTAGGTAAAGATTCTGCTGCAGTAAAAGTTAGTTTTTCCTCCCCCACTGTTACCAAATGCTTATAATATTGCAAGGCCTTGACCTAAGTGGGCACCCAGCATACTCTTGGTACCTGGAGATAATTTATTTGGTGATTTGGTGTTGCATAAATAAAATTTGACCTAATTCAGTGTATGGAACAAATTTAATTATACAATAAACTTATTAAGTTAACAATTTCTTCAGAAACCTACTGTTTTATTGCAGCATTATGTGTGGAAGGTTTAAGAAATGTTCTTCTGTTCAGTTTTAATGATTGATATGTTTAAGTATACCTTTGGAACCATATGCCAATTTTCAGAAATGAAACTTTTGGATTCATTTGCCCGCGTTAAGTTTAAAAACATCCGATCGCATCGATTGTGCCACGTTATATTTAATCAAAAAATAAAATAAAATTTATGCCAAATCCCCTCCCATTCCCATCCCCATTCAGGAGGTCTTACATCTTATATTTTACAAGTTATCATATTGATTTTTGCTTTTCAATGGTATTCATCAAAAACCAATGAAAAATGAAGATGCCAAACAGCAAATGAGTTTATATCTCAGCAGCACTTTTATCAATCAAAACCTAACTTAATGGACTTGGAATGCCATTTTCAGGAAACACAAGAAACAAAAAGGTGTATGCATTATTGCTGTAATAATCTGATATTCATGATGTTTCTGCATGGCTGGATTGATGGTGTAAATTGATGTGACCTGGCCTCTGTGTCACATATACTCAGCCAAGTCTCACACGGAAGTAGACAAGGAAGACAACCAATCTGGAGGTGAATAGAAGTGGCAGAGGCTTTCTTGTGAGGCTGAGCTCACTTTATTAGCATTGATTCCCTTTTTATGTATTTAGTTCCAGCTAATGCAATTGATCAGATCAGGGCTGCCACTTGCCATGGACCTTTTAAAACTTTAACAAATTCTGTTTTTGCATGCTGTTTAGCTTCAAAAGTGTCTGATGCTGCTGTTTCAAAGAGGCCACGAGCTTTATGGCCTACATCTGCTCGTGTATTTCAGGAACATAAATGGAATATAAGTATAATAAAGAGTGTGACTTCTATAAGACTGCCATTGCAGGCGCTGCTGTGCCAATCAGACTAGTAAGAACTATTTAAGATGCAACCAACTGAGTGTGGATTCTTTTCTTTTTTTTTTTTTTTAAATATATTGCACATTTAGGATTTGAACTTTTTTTTTTCTTTTCTTTTTTTTAGCTCACTGCTAGCTCTTAGACAAACATAACCTGATAAGAAATAAAAGAAGCTGAATTTTTTAAAAAAGTTCTGCAAGTGCTGAAGTCTGCTGTGTTCCCCCGTGGCCCGGCATGATGACAGAACGGCCAGAAACAAGAGCTAAGAGTCAGACTGAGTTCACATGTCCTCTTCATCTAAAACAGGTCCCCACTGAGGAGGACAATACCTTTTTCCATGCTAAAAGTTAACACAAAAGTGTGACAAACTTTGAGTTCACTCCTAAACCGGTTGACTGATTTTTAAAACGCTGGGGTAGTATTTGTATAAGATTATCAGAATTTATGTAGCAGATCCTGGAGGTTGATACACAATAGCCACAAAATTGATTTTTATTTTACTCAGAATAGAGCATGTTACATGCAATCGCACAATGTAGATACATCCAAAGCAAATTTATTTGCATGCTCTGAAACAACAGCAGTTGACCAAGGTGCTCTGTGTTATGGAACAGGCGATGACAGACGTATGTAAAAACACAAAGGGATCAGTATTAAAATAAAATAACAGAGTGAGAAATGCATTTTAAGCGTAACTTTTTTCTTGACATGTATTTGAGATAACTTACTACTAAGCAATGCTAATCACATAATTTATGTGCAGCTGTATTGGCTAAGTTAACATTCAATATCCTCACTGTGGTCTGTAAAAATACAAAAAACAAAATACATAATATAGCAGTAACAAACCCTGTTTACTGTTACCAGATTTATTATCATGGAAGAGAGCCCGCAGCTATAGCAAGTGTACATGAAAGAATTGCTAAGCTTGGCACTATCATAATCAGTCTTTTCAAAAAAACTTCAGATTTTCATGTGGCAACACACTGCAAATATTTTCAAAATTATTCCACTCTGGATAATCTATTTTTCCTACAGTGTAAAATGCTCATTTAGACTGAACGGAAACCCAAAATGGAGTTAAAAAAAAAAAAATCATAACAAAGACGGTTGTTGTTGTGATTTAGGAGCGTTGGCGCTGACATTGTTCGAGTCTCCTGTATGATCTCAGAGCTGCAGTTTAGAGCATGAGACGTCCCGAGACTTGCTCATCAGCTTATGGTAATGTTGTGAACAGTGTGACTGCTCCAATAGAAAGCCAGCTGACAGCCAGCGACATGGCCTGCCTGTCACCTGACACCTGCCAATAGAAGGGGGAGGGCCACACACGCACATATATAAACACACGCACACATACACACACCTGATAATCATTGAATTATACACAGTGCGCCTCTTTCACTAACCTCTCCTCTCTCGGGACCCAGCTGTTCATGAAATACCTCCCAGTAAGACAGTGGGGATGGAGGAGAGGGGCAGCTGGGGGAGGCTGGAGGGAGGGGTGCAGGGGAGGTGGAGAAAAGGCATTAAAAAAAAAAGAAAAATCACGCCTCACTGGCTCCCAATACCATGCACATTTTTAAGAGAGCCAAAGTGAAAAGATACAATTTCACTCAATGAGGCGGGCTGCAAAGGCAGGCACAAAGGAGACAAGATAGTGCAATCTAGAGGTCACTGACACTGCCTCTGCTGTAATTACTACACTTCCTTACTTCTGCAATGCTCCCACCCACATCTCCCTCTATCTCCCCACCACCACCCCTATACACACACATACACACCTCTTCCAGACGAACATGAAGATATCAGTAAGAGAACAAGTGCTCACCGTATTGTCTGAGTTAAATGCTATCTTCATTTTCTCTGGGACCAAGATTTTGAAGGTGCTGCTCTTGTTGATATAACAAAAAGGCAGGTTTGTAACCTGGCAAGAAACCACATAAGCCACCCTCACTTTTCACTCCACTCACAAGCAGCTCTTTGGTTTCTGGTAACGTGGCTTTGAACTTCAGCTCACAGTGATGATCAAGAGTATCACAGCCCAAATAGATAAATCAAACCTGAACACACTCCAACTCTGACTGGACATAAAGGTATTGCAGACCTATGGGTTTGGTCTGACCTGCACTGAAACTTTAAAGTCTATCATTTGTTCTTATTGCGTGTTTGGTCAAAGTATAGGCCTGCTGCAACTTTCCCTTAAAGTACAGGGTTACTGCAAGATTAATCCGAACCACCTTCTATTTGTGATTCAGGTTCAAATTTGCAATTTTCAAACAGGAAAGTCATAGAAAAGATCCAAATGGACTCAAAGAACATCTTCTTTTTTTGCACACTATTCAACACTTTAACATTTTTCAAATCAAAGTTCTGTCCCACGAGAGAAATTCGAGGGGTGAGCGCGAATGAATCACATCAAAAGTGATGCAGTGTATTTGTCTCGGGTTAAGTTTTGATGTGTGTGCTTGTGTTGCCGTTTTAAAGGATTGCAAGCTGGGTAAAAAGAAAGGGCTGCAGTCAACAAAAGGCATTATGTACCATGCCCAGCCAACCACTTAAGATATCTTTGAAGATGAATCAATCACTATATTATAGCGAAAGTCCACAAGGTGCCTGGCTCATGATCGAACACTCTGCACTTCATAGCAGTCTGCTGGGCATTGATGCTCTGATTGATTGCAGAATGGAAGTGACTGGAAAGAAGAAAAGGATTACGCTTGTCAAATGCAGTCAATACAGCAGGCTGGTGGTCAAATGTTTGCAGTAAATCTCAAATAGTGTCTGCAAAGCTAAAAAGGAAAAACAGAGAAAAAAAAATTCATTTGCTCAGAGGACCATCCTCTTGCATCCCCACTCAAACTGACAAGCCTGCAAATATGCAGTGGGATGAGTAGCCCAAGGCTTTAGGAGATTATCAATGCTTTAAACATCAAAACAACTCTTTCTATTATCTCAAGAGGGACCTGCCATCTGAATTTGAACAGATTTCAACTCACACCAAAGAACATGCTGCTTCATACAGACTGTGCATTATTGTTTCACCATCCCATTATTGTATTTGAAAACTTTTTTTCTCCATCGTTCTCTGCCGATACCACTGGTTTAGTGTGTCTCTTGACAGTACTGGTATTAAGTGTTGCCCCTTTTGAAGAAATTATACACGCAAGTCAAAGCATCAAATCCCTGCATTGGCACAAGGATATTGGAAACAGGTAACAATATCTGTGCATCAACCAAAGCTCAGCAGGGCTGCTATTGAGCTTAGTGTATTCAGTGCACCAATAGCTCGAGTGTTATTTACAGAGGGTTTTTCTTTTATGGAAAAATCAAGACGTGATTGATTCAGGTTAATGTGACTGCAAGCCAGCACCAAGCAGCATTTCAGTGCTCAGGTTAACAGAAAACACTAACTTCCATAAAGTGCTATGGAGATAAATCACTGTTATCCTGACAGCGCTGACAGCAGTTTAAGCAGTGGCAATCATCAGAAGCACCTCGGGAGCCCCTGTGCTGCATTTTGCAAAATGTCATTGGGGGAGAGGGGTGTGATGGAAGGGGAAGAGACGGGTGGTCTGGCAGACAGACTGGGGTGGGGTGAGGTGGGGCGGGGGACCGAGGGTTGGGGGGGGGGTCACTGGGAGAGATGGTCATATCAGCCACCTATCAGATTGCAGGTGCTTTACATAAACATCCCAGAGCAGTAAGCAAATTCTGTTGACGAATAAAGGTAATAAAGCAGAGAGGGGTTGGCAGGACGACCGGCCCCCGGTGCATTCCCCTACCACTGCACGCTCACTCACTCACCAGCTCACCCGAGTGAGATTATGGTGTTTGCTTTTATCTGTCAGAGATCAATATTTCAAACGTCCGATAAAAGAGGAAATTGAACTGGGAATAGACTGAAGTGCTGTAAAAGTACAAAGCACAATTATCAAAAAGCACTTAAACTGCCTAATAGGATACACATATTAAAAATGCTCAAATGGATGTTCCAGAGCCATAATGAGAGCCAATTCTGGTCTTCCAGCCTCACTAGCCCCACTGTGTCTTTGATCACAACACGGTGCCCTTCTGGATGTAGTCACTGTGGTCAATGCACTCTGGGTAGTATATGGAGCCCTGGAGGCTGCGTACACTGTGTTTTAACACACCACCATTAGGTGTGATTGGGCACTTTCGGCCTTTTATGGGAAGTGCATTACAGATTTAAACTTTGCGCAAGAGTGCTAAGTCTGGGGGATGCAAGGACATGTGAGAGGCCCACAGAAACAAACAGAAAAGAAGGAGAGTCCATAACCATCGTTTGTTAGAGGCACGTCACTCAGTTTACTCTGTAATGGTCACCCTACTGCCAAGAACTCTATTTTATGTCATAAGAACATCACAGCATTAGACTGTTAATGGCTTTGAGCTCAGTGGATACATTTGGCCGCAAAGTTGAGGGTTCACCACCCAGTCCTCAGTGGGCGAAGTCTGGCACTGGCCCATGCCCCTTGACCACCTTGACCAAAAATATACACGCATCCCTGAAAGCATTCTCATATATTGAATATAAGGTGATACAGGTTAATGTCACTGCGTGGCATCTTGCTAATGTTTAGCAAAATGCCTTTAAGTATTTTTCTATTTGTGCAAAATACTTCAGGAAAAAAACGGCTTACAGTTGCAAAAACCACACAGGGGGAGAAAAACATAGCCTGGAGAAAATCCAGAGTACAAGAAAATGAATTTGTACCCTCCCCCCGCCCCCCCCCGCCAATAATAATAATAATAATAGTAAAGAAAAATGACAGGACACTGAGGACAAAGACAGGCAAGAGAGTAACAGAATGAGTCTGAGAGAATATATACAGCGTGGGCTACTGATGAGAGTGAAATCAGGTGAGCGGAGAGGCCGGGACTGTTAGGTGATGCATCAGGAGGGGCTGCTAGAGCTCCATGAGAATTATTTATGAGAACACAAATAGCCACAACTTTAAAACCATTGACAGGTGAATAACATTGATAATCTCATTACATTGGTGCTGGAATTCAAGCGGATGTTAATTTGACATGCAACAACCATCTAAACTTTGTTTCAGAAAAAACACATCCCCTTCAAGGAGTCCAGTGGTCTGGTCCAGCAGGGCAGTGCATGCACCCACACCACTAAACCTGCTCATGAATGGCCCGAGTAACAGATATTGCAGCTTACCTGGCCTCCAAACTCAGATTATTCGACTCCAGTCAAGCATCTGTGAGCCTTTAAAGTACCACTTAAGCATTGTTTAAAGGCCACAGCCTACCTGAGTGCTGTTGCTGACCATGTACATCCCTTCATGACCACAGTCAAGCTCAAATAAGTTCAAATTGGTTTCTTGAACACGCCATTGTGTTCCCTTCACTCAAATGGCCTCCACAGTCACATGATCACACCCACCTTTGGGATGTGTTGGAATGGGAGATTCGCATCATGAGTCTTCAGCCAACACATCTGAGCAACCGTGTTATGGTATCATATCAATATGGACCAAAATCCCTCAAGAATGTTTCAAGCACTTTGCTGAATCTTTGCCACAAATAATTAAGGCAGTTCTGAAGGCAGAACGTGGTCCAAGGTGCACTGAATAAAGTGGGCACTTTGCTTATGTTGTCAATTTATGATGGCAGAGTCCTCTAATTTTACTTAATAATGCAACATTTAAAATACGAGTTAAGTGATACTGGTATAAGAAGGTCACTTTGCTGTTATCTCAGATCATTTTGTAGAAAAATGGGAAATAACAGTGTCTACAGTGTATTATATTTTGAATATCCCTTTAAGCAGAGAACATTAGATGATGAGAAAGTGATGCAGGTTTCCATTATGATGATATGGAAGGCTTGCTTTTACTGATATCCGGGAATCTTCAGATAAAGACATCCTATTACTCCTTGACATGATATGATACGCCAGCCTATTCTTCTCCACCCTATCTAAATGATCCTTCATTAGAAACCTGATCAATATGCTCTCTTGATTAAGTGGGATGAGAGACACTCATTTTATTTTAAAGCATTTTTACAAATCAATGGCAAGATTATCTTCCAACAAATGAGAGATGCAAGGCTGGCACTCTGAACGCTGGCCAATAACATCATCTCTCACCATCTTGTTTTTCTTTGACACCCACTAAACAGACAGACAGACAGACAGACAGACACACACACACACACACACACACACACACACACACACACACACACACACACACACTTGTATATACATTCTTATACAATGACTCACCATTTTAGGGTGAGTAAACACCCAAAAGTGACACATAAACACATAGTAGATGCAGACTGACTGCAGTTGCAGAGTACATGATTTAACTTGGTAATCACAGGCTTGATATAATTGCAGACAAAGCTTTTAATTGGGAATTGTAATGCATTAGGCAAATTAGTTTTTAAAGATTTAAGATGTTTAAAGATTTCATTTGGAGATACCTCGGATTCAAAGTAGAGGAATCCCTTGATTGATGTAGAGTAACTGTAAAATGTGCCAACAATGCAAAGAACTGTATTTGCTTTTCATTTTCTCTGGGTATGTTTTTAACTGATCACACTGATGTTGCTGATGTTGTATTCCTGCAACACTGCTCACTATTTTAGTGCCCTTTCATAACCTGCAGCTCCAGAGTAGATGGACATTTTCTCTCTAAAGAGAGCTCCACTGCTGTAGGATTTTTTTTTTTTTCAGAAGACCCATGCTAGCATCATATCTGTGCCAGTGAATAAAGGGGTGAAAAGGAAGGCCATCAGTGTTGCAATATGTAGGTTGCATCTGCATTTAAATATCTCTGACCAGTTTTCCAAAACAACGTACTGCATTAAAGATTGGCAGAGGTGTGAGAAACTGAGACTGCTTGAAAGATCAAATGGAAGCAACCATCACCAACTCTATTCAATGCACATTTATTCAGTTCAAATAAATAAATAAATATATTTCATTTATATAGCACCAGGTGACAATGATATTCAGCTTATATTTCAAGATAAATACCTTAAAATAACCCTGATCAAATCTGGTCATCAGTAACGCAGGCTACCAGGTCTTACAAGCAGTAGCTGCTGAGCAGAATCTATTTAAATGTACTACCTACAATAGATACTTGTGGTAACATAAAAGAGTTGCAGGAAATCGGAGACAGGCATGTTATTATTAGACTAACCGTGTTCAAGATGTTCCAGAAGTTAAGTGTTTTTAAGCACAGTCATATCCGAGTTCCCCTCTCAAGAACAGGAATGATAAGAACAAAGGACCATGAGAGGAAATATCTTTTCCCATTGTTCCGAGATCCAGTACTTTATGAGCTGATCCGTTAAAGTGTGACCACTTGTGTCACTTGAGAGACTTCAATTAACCCCTGGGGCAGTTTGGTGGGTCACTCAGTGACTCTGGACCACAGTATCTAAAATGTTGTAGAAGCCGGCGACAGCGAGCTAAACAGACTCGATCGATGCCTGTAAAAGAGAGCTCAAGCGAGCTGGTGTTTTGTCACCCGCTGCACTACACTGGTCCACCTTCTGGCGCCCTTCAACTTTAATTTTTTCCAAGATTCAAATCACATTTTTGATATTTGCTTTATATGATAGAAAACTGAAGAGAAAAATCTTCGGGGAAGAATTAGAGCCTTTGTGTTAGCCTCAAGGGCACCGATCTGGGGTTCAACCTAATTTGGAAAAATAGAAAGGTCTTTTCTGTGTTATTATCATTTGTGCTGGCGCATTTGATACTGGGCCGCCTCTGGGAGTTGAGCAAACAGACGCCACTGGCAATCGGCGACATCTTAAAGAGATATTTCAGTTTTGTGGACTGTTTTCACTTAAAAGTTTGGGGACACATAATCTCCAACATTAGCTGCCCAAGGGATCCACCAAGCACACACACACACACACGGACGCACACTTGATTTGATCACAGAAATTGTTGTAGATACATACCTAGGTGCTTGTAGAGTAGCAAAGGCTACTGTGAGCATTACACCATCCTCAACTCTGGTTAAGTTAAACAGCATTTCTGATTTACAAAGATCTGAGGCTTTTTCATATTGTCATCCTGATTACAGAGAAAGGTGACTGTGTATAATGAACTGGGTCAGATCAGTGTGGGAAAATTCAGCCCTTTGTTCAATAAATTCAAACAGCTCCATGTTATGAGACGTGGGATAGTGCAGCTTACACACACTGTCTTGCCCCTGCGAGGATAATTCATTAACTTTCCTAATCCTCTCATGTGGTGTTGCAGCAGAAAAAAAGATGAAAAAGCTCACTGAATATCAAAAAACAACGATTTCTGAGCCCCTCGCCGTGGTCCTCACACTCTTTCACAAGTGTCTCTGAAAAGGGATGCTACATGTTCCAAGCATGCCTGTCCTGTGTTAATGAGCTTCGAAATACATTTTCGGCAGCTTATTGCTGCTGCGCACCGCTGTGGGATGAGAACAGCTCAATAAAATATACACAGGAGGTCGAAACGGTAGGGAAATAAAAACCCCTTTTTGACAATGTTAAGCCTCGCAGCTGCTTTGAGGCAACTGAAGGGTTTTTATCAGCTCTTCAGATGTTGGATCATAGGGCGCAGAAAGCTTTCCAAGGGTAAGCAAAGTCAGGGGAGTCAGTACTGTACCAACATTTGCCTTTGCACACATGATTAAAACACATGTTGGGGTGCTTTCGGCCCATCTGCACTATGTGAGGTCTTTGTTTTCTGCACAATATATTTGTGTACCATGAAAATTAATATCTTATACTTGAAGTAAATTGAGCTAAATGTTGCCATGTTCATTTATACAATCTATACACATATATGTAAAATGTAACTACCCAAAAGATGCTCTGGTCAGTGGCAACTTGCTGGAATATCCTTTGGAAACACACACACCCACACACCACACACACACACACACACACACACACACACACACACACACACACACACACACACTTTTACCTTCCCCACTGCCAAGTAAGACTGTTCCACTCCTCACATGAACATAGTGAAATACTTTCTGGACTCTGGCTAACTCAATCTCTCCTCATCCCTCTGCAGAACGTCCATTCTTGATCCCGCTACAGTGAACTTAAACCGCACTCGGGCACCATTGCATTATTCTCCTTATTGTGTAAAATAAACCTTTTAATTGTTTGTGTCTGATTTCAGAGTCCTCCAGTGCCAAACATGACAAGAATATTATCCATGAAAAGAAACTCATGGAAGACAGAATCTGTGAGAAGCATCTACAAATTAACCAGTGAATCTGTTTTTTTGCTGTATCCGCGATCGTACCCTTACATCAATAGCTCTGATATTTAGGTCCAACTATTTTATGGAACACTCTTTTTTTAAGCGGAAAGATGTGAAATCTGTTCTAGACCAAACAAATGAGTGCTTTTTTATTTTTTAAATCCCCTATTGCAATTTGTAGACCTACAAAACATAGTGGGTTAATGATGCTCTTTGGTCTTAGAAGTAGTGCTGAGTTAGATTGCTTCTTTGCCTATAAATGTAGTTAGTGCGGAATGCTAACATTTGCAGCTCACATTAGAACAGATAAACAGTTTCTGGTCTTGGAAAAGCTACAAAGAGATATCACGTGTTGGTCTTACCGCAACCTCATGTACACCATCAAGAGTTTGAAGAAAAATGCAAAACTTGATTAGTTATACCTAGTAAGTGTTACTAGGCCAGGTGAAGTATTATATTTTCTGTGTCTATGCTTATAATGAATGAGTAATTCTTGAAGACAGTGAGGAAACCAGGTTTGATGTGGCAAACTTTGGAGAGAAAAAATGCGCATAAGGAAGAGAAAATCCTGGGTATAGTTCAGGTAGGCATCAAAGTGGCGGGTCATTGTTATATAGTTGAAAAACACATACCCAGACCCTTTGTAGAGGAGAAAGAAATGAGTTTATTGATGCATGCTTCTGTCTGTGTAGATAGTGTTATAAAGGAGTGGTCAAGTAACAAAAGACGCTCTCAGACAAACCTTAAAGGACTGTTCTATAATGACCCTGCTCTCAATCCATGGCGTAGGTTAATGACTTTGCACCTGGCCTAGGATCAACAGTGATTTTTCAGAGGCCGTTGTGTGATGTATGATTGTTTGGGGTGCGTATAAATTAAAAGAATGCCATCTCGTTGACATTCTGGATGATAAAATAAGAGGCACTTAAGGTAATTTCTCTGATAAACCCCATGGCAGATGATAGAATCAAAAGCACTTGGGCAGGTCACTGTCAGAATCATCAGTCTAGTTGGTCCATTAAGCACGAGCGTGGGGGCTTCAGCTCCCAATCTCCCTTGTCCTATACATGCACCATGAAGATGAGGGGACAGAACAAGACTACCCTACGATCAGAGCCGATTAGGAGTCAGTGCCTTTTTGTTTACAAGTGTTCTGAAACTGACACACACTGTGAGACCTTTTTGACACTGAAGTCATCCAGTTTTATGTGGTATCGCTCTTTATTTATGAAGGTGCAGTTCCAGAGTTTAAGACTGGCTTTTCAAATTTAAAATAATGTCTACTTATTGAGAGCAATATCCTGCCAGGATTTGTATTGGGTCCTCTGCAGAAGGACTCTGTGTTTGCTGGGTGTGTAGTCTCTAACATTAAAAATGATGATATTGCATCAATGGCGATAAATAAGTGGGTAAATATGTGGACAGGAAGCAGGATAACGGATAGCAGCACTTGCTGCACCCCATTAGTTGTTGACAGCTTCTGCAGGAGAAGCAGGCCGGAATATGTGGCCTGTAATTCTGTCTCATTACCACACTAGTCGGCACTTCCTCCCCCAGACCTTTAACTCATCTCTTATAGTTTGCCCGTCGCTAGCCTTTGTTTTATTGCAAACTAACTTGCATGCTATGATGCCTGATTTATGCTGGCCATTGAGCTCCTACAAATCAGAGAATATTTTCATTGATTACCTCAAATTGTCTAATCTTTTCAATGTTCTTGGCCTCTGATTGGATGGTATTTACTGACTGCCTCTTCCTAACTTAAAAATCAATCAGTGGCTACAGTCAGAGTGGCTGGATGAATTCGGGCCAAGGCAGCTGCTCCTCCTCCATCAATAATGTTGGAGGCATCAAATGAACTCTAATTTTTGATGATGTTTATATTTGCAGCACTCATCTCTCATACAGCAGCCAATAAGTTATTGAATGCATTGGGTCTTTATTGTGAAATTAACTGTATTCAAATCAATTCATTCTATAAACTCCACTAATGCATGCCCTTGGTTTTTCAGCATCCCAATGACTGCTTTCCACCAGCATGTTTCTAATCACAACCACATATTACAATGTCTGGGTCACCATTTTGATCCATACCAAGATTTTTTTATCAGTATGTTCAGTATGCTTAGGGATCTCTGATCTTTCCTTGTATCCGTTATATAGTTGATGTTTGCTGAAATATCTCAAAAGTAATTTTATGCATTATTGTGAAACATGCTAACAAACTAAATAAAAATGTAAAGATCTTAGTATTGTCATTATGAGCATTTTTGCACAATAACATTAACGTTTAACCCAAAGCATTGAATTGCAGGCTTATGGAACCTAGCCATGTATCATGTTAGTCAGTGTTAGTGTCTGAATGTTTGAAGATCAATTCAATTCAGTTCAATTCAATTCAATTCAATTCTGCCTCAGGGTGCTCTGTATTGTGAGGTAAAGCCCCTCCAATAATAGAGAGAAAATCCCAACAAACAGATGAGCAAGCACTTGACACCAGTGGGAAGGAAAAACTCCCTCTTAACAGGAAGAAACCTCTGGCAGAACCAGGTGCAGGGAGGGACAGCCATCTGCTGCAACCAGTTTGGGGGTGGGATGCCAGCAGGGTATCACAAACAGGCCAGGGAAAAGACACATTGCCACAAGTACATTTACAGTAAATAGTTAACAATTGATGTCTGAAATTGCTGCCAATAAGTCAGTGCTGCCACCAGACTGCATGTTTTCAGCAACACTATCTAAATCTTATTTCACTCCCGTGCAGCTGCTTTGGCCCTTTGTCACTATCAGACTTATTTTCCTGACAGTGACCCCAGCTTTCACTTGCACTTTTGACATGAGCTGACTTCCTGATACAAGGTGTGGTGGATAATTATAGAATGCATTCAGGGCAGCAGAGGTGTACTGCTGTCCGGGCTGAATCTAATGCAGTCACATCTGTTTAACTTCACCATGTGGGAGCAGCTTCAGGTCTAGGAGGGAGAAAACAGAGCGACACAGAGAGGGAGACACTGCCGGTAAGACTGGACAGGTTTAATACTCTGGCCACTGGCATCACGGACGTATCGAACAACAAGGAGGAATCTGTAGAGGGGATGTGGGATCAGAGTGTGTGATATGAGTCTGTGATGACAAGTGCTGATTTATATTGAGGCAGACATGGATGTACAGAGCCCTGAGGGTGGCTCACCTACTCACGCATTACTGTCACTGTCAGGAAGGGACAATGAGAGAGCGATAGAGGGACACACACACACACCACACACACACACACACACACACACACACACACACACACACACACACACACACACACACACAGTTTTTCCATCCAAGGTAACTGCAAGGAGCAACACATAACACCTTGAAACAAAATGCAGTTTTCTTACATTACACATGACTTTAAAGGAATAATTTGTAAAAATCTAACAAAATGTAACTTTCTGCATGTTGCAGAAAACAAATGAATAGTTTATGTGTCATTTGTGCAAGCAATTATAACCTATAATTAAGTATCAAGTTAAGGGGCCTCAAGCAGGCCGCTGTAAAATGTGGGCTGGCATCCCCACCTGTAGACAGGGTGGAACTCAATACCCAGGTAATCCAGAAACTGGAACTTTACATGTGTTTGCCTTTATGTGGGGTGTATTTTAATCAGAGCCATGTAGTTTGAGTGCTTAAATCTGACCATGCTGACCAGCATGTGAAAACAAAAGTAAAGGATGATTTAGACTTGAATTGTAGTCTCTTGGTTGAAAGTTGGATGAGTTTGTGCTAACTTTACCCAGCCTATCCCAGACTAAGCCTACACATTGCCTTCGTAGACTGTCAGTCTCTTTAAGAGGAATTGCTGCCAGTCAGTAGTTGCAGGACCCTTTTCCATAATGCTAATGATTTAAGATAATCCTAAAATAAGATAATCCTGTATTTGTCCCACATTGTGGGAAATTTATGATTATTATAAAGCCATAAATAGTTTTGAATCATTCCAACACCAAGAAGAACCCCAAGAGAAATGATAGCATGACAAGCTATAGTTAGGAACAGTGGGACTGTTAACTAAATGCTGACATCAGCATGCTAATGCAGTATATTCACTATGATGATTAAAATGCTAATGATAATGCTAATTCAGTGTGCAAAACTTATTACTTTAAACTATCAGAAAACAATAAAGTTTAGACCCATTTAAACCCATCAATTCAATTCAATTCAATTTATATAGCACCAAATCACAAAAAAACGGTCATCTCAAGGTGCTTTATATTATAAGGTAAACAGCCTACAATAATACAGAGAAAACTTCAACAATCAAAATGAGCCCCTATAAGCAAGCACTTGGCAACAGTGGGAAGGAAAAACTCCCTTTTAAAAGGAAGAAACCTCCAGCAAAACTAGGCTCAGGGACGGGAAGCCATCTGCCACGACTGGTTGGGGCTGAGGGAAGAGAGCCAGGGCAAAAGACATACTGTGGAAGAGAGCCAGAGATCTATAATAACCGATGATTAAATGCAGAGTGGGATATAAACACACAGAAAGGGAAAAGAGGTGAGTGAAAAAGAAATACTCAGTGCCTCATGGGAACCCCCCAGCAGCCTACGCCTATTGCAACTAAAGGATGGTTCAGGGTCACCTGATCCAGCCCTAACTATAAGCTTAATCAAAAAGGAAAGTTTTAAGCCTAATCTTAAAAATAGAGAGGGTGTCTGTCTCCTGACTCCAAACTGGGAGCTGGTTCCACAGAAGAGGGGCCTGAAAGCTGAAGGCTCTGCCTCCCATTCTACTCTTAAGTATCCTAGGAACCACAAGTAAGCCAGCAGTCTGAGAGCAAAGTGCTTTATTGGGGTGATACGGTACTATGAGGTCTTTAAGATAGGATGGGACCTGATTATTTAAAACCTTGTATGTTAGAAGATGGATTTTAAATTAAATTCTAGATTTAACAGGTAGCCAATAAAGAGAAGCCAATATGGGAGAAATATGCTCTCTCTTTCTAGTCCCTGTCAGTACTATAGCTGCGGCATTTTGGATCAGTGATGGGGATATCCTCCCGCGATTAATGAAAATATAAATTACAGTACCAGTTAAAAATTTGAACACAAACTTTTGGCTGGTACTGTACATGTAGAAATCAGGCTAACATTATAGCTCCATTTCATAATAGAAAACCCTCCAACAGACATTTTATTAGCTTCTGCAAAACTAGTTTGCCCTAATCTGGAGGCTGTGCCCTAAACTTTTATCCAAATATGTTTTAGTCACCCCTGGGTTAGTAAAGGTATAATACATATGTTTTCAATATTAGCAGTACTCATTAAATTAAATATTTTTTTAAGCATGCTGTAAGAGATTGATATTCTGTGACTATCTTTAACATTTCTACAAATACTTTTTGGTAACCACATAGATGGATGTACCTAGAACATCTGTAACAAAAATACACAAAAAAATCACCCCCCCAACAAACAGCAGCTAAAAGAGAAGAACACAAGAACAAACAACAAACACACACTCTTGTTTTGTTGCTTGTGTGCCTGTGTGATTGTCTCTCTGTGTGTGTCTGTCAAGAAACGTACTTGATAATGAGGGTGAGAAGCCACAACTTGATAGTCACTCTAAGTAAAGAAAAAATGCTTGTAAATTGATAAAAAACATAATAAAAACATTCTGCTGTATTAAGTACAGAACATACAGCATTTAGTATCGGAGACTGGGGGCAATTGCAACCCGCTGATTTCCTCAAATCATAAACAAGCTAGAGTGATCAAACTTACTCCTCACATGCTCTGTAGGATGTGCAGAGTGAGATTAATCACTTACTCTGCACTTACTCTGCCCGTGGAAGAAGTGAAAAGTAATGGAATGCCCTCTCAAGTCAGACTCATACTTAACAATCCAAGATGGTGGCAGCGCATGTAAACATTAGTAAAACTTGCAATCTGCACTATTACTGTTGTGATGGACGGATGGGTCTACCTTGCTAAGGAGCAAAACAAATCTCAGCTCAGATATCCGAGTTCAGAGGCAAATAGAACAGATTATTACTTCACTTCTGTAGAAATTCCCAAGGACAAAACTTATTTTGAGATAAGAAATTCGGTAATTGTAATGGTCTAGCTTCTGGCATTAAAATGAATGTTATAGTGTACAGTACCAGTCAAAAGTTTGGACACACTTGTGTGTTACATATTACTACTTTTCGTAAAAGTAATGCAGTACATTACATAATTACATGCCAGAGAAAGTAATTTGTTACACTATTCCTTACATTACTTTTGCATTACTTTGTAACATGTCCTGAAATGTGCTGGCATAATTATCAGTTAATTATATAAATCTTAGCCTACTGTCCCACACAAATCCTAATGAACACATGTACAATTGAACACAAAAACAACAACACAAAAAAGTTAGAAACCAGCCAAAAGAGACTTTAAAGCCAGCTACGGTGATTCTGCTGTAGTAACACATATGGGTAAAAATGGAGGTTACAATGCTACAAGCCTCACTGTTCATCACTGCCTTTGTTACCTATTGAATTTCACGATATAATTAATGGGCTGGGGTTAGCATGCACTCAGCTTTAACATCACTTTGGGTTCTTAGCTAGCTTTGTGTTGGCATGCTGTCTGTTCTGATGTTTGCAAACAGTTAATCTTGTCTTGCCCTTTAGTACAATAAAAATTAAAGTAATCTCGACACAGTTGTGGTACCATTTCCTCCTTCCTGCACAAACTGACATCAGCTGATTGTAGTGCAAGCATGCACGAAGAAAAAGGACATGTTTGATGTTTTTTTCTCTTTCTATCTGCCTGTCATGCAGAGAACCCAAGAATCTGTGAGATAATTGCAACTGTGATGTGAGTGCTGAATTTAGTACAGTGACCTGTTACTTTACTGTGTTACAGAAAAATTAAATGTGATTACAGTAACATGTCTGCAATAAAAAAAGCACACAGAAGTTTGAGGAAGTGAATAAGACACAATTAGTGTAAGTAGTCAAACAACTTTTTTTTTGTCAAAAAGATTTTTTAACTTATGAACAACATTGTTGTGTAAGGGATGTGACCATATCCAAAATGGGATAAAGCCAAATTCAAAAAATTTGAAGTAAATCCTAACTGAGAGAAAGAGTGTGACGTATGTGTGTGGATACAGTAGGTGTGTGTGTGTGTGCGAGAGAGAGAGAGAGAGAAAGATGGAGAGAGAATGACGTGAGAGCAATTATCCCCAGTAATTTCATCTGCTGACATACACACTGGAGGTTCATTTTAAACCTGCAGATCTGAAATGGGAATTTTTAAGCCCAGCCATTAAAATCTAAGAATTCAAATAACTTTCTTCATTGAGAGGTTTATGGATTCCACATTACAAATGACCTTGAACAGAGGGGGAAAAAAAGGAGATGCTCATGAAAAAGTTCTTGCTGGGAATGGAGCTACAGTGTAGGTTAAAATGGTTTCAAATGGCTGACAAATGTTCAAAGTGAGAACTGGGAGGGCCCGGAACAACTCCCAGTAAATTAGTGATGTTCAATGTCTTTGTAGCAGCATTTTGTGGTGTACATTAGACAACATTATTAAATAAAAGGTGCTTACTTGGGAATCAGGCTCATCACACGGCAGTGATAATGCTGTGGTTATGCAGGACTGCAATTGCAACAATCATGAGATCAGTTTTCTGTATCATGTTATCAGCTAAATTACATTATTATAATTTTTCTTTGATGATATCACAGCCTGTGATCTTTCAAAGGAAAAAACATTATGAACCAAAACTGTTCCGTTGCAATCAACCCTTGATGAGAAAGCCATCTTTGACTGATTAAAAACTCCAGCATACATTTTTGAGGGACTTCCTGTTTGGTCTGTCTCACATCCCCGCCTAAGAACAACGCTCTGACTGTTGAGTGTTTTTCTATTCCCTACATTAAAGTCCTCTCAAATATTTACAGAGCTCCTTTTAATAACTGCATTTCCCTCACAGTTTTTTTTTTCCTGACTTTCTGCTCATAAGCATCTCTTCAGCTGCAGCCTGATTTTGCTCCATGGAAGATCACTGTGATAAGAAAATCTAAACATCCGCCAGGTTTATCCTTTATAGCCTGTTTTCTGCAGCATGCATTGTCTCTGACAATTAGCCCAGAGAAATGGAGTCCTCGGTCGCAGGCCTTGCCTTCATTGTATGCTGACAGACAATTCCCTCTGGGGTCACAACTCTGTAGCCACACTGAGACAATAGAAAGACAACAGAAAAGAGAAACCACAAAAATGAGCGATGAGAAACAGTATGGCTTTTAACTCCTTCGGGGGAATAACTCCTTGCCAACAAGTAAAGACGGCAGGTAACATCAAACTCATCCACTGTCCACCTTGCTTTAGTGGCTATCTGCTGTTTTCTCCTCATATCACCTCACTAGCAAGCACCCTCACACCTCCTCTCCCACCAGCTCAACCCCCATCTTTAGCCGTCCACCCTCGTCAATAAATCCATCTGGGAGATCAATGCCGCCGCGAATCACTAAAAGTTATCAGCTGAAGCGCTGCCAAATCAGCACACACAATCATTATGTAAATCCATCTTTACTTCTCCTTCACAAAGACAAGCCTCCTGTAAGTGTAAGAGAGCTCTGAGTTTGAGTGAAGCTGCTTTTAGTTAGAACTACATGCGTTATGGAAATGGACTCTACTGGCAGCTCAAAGTGGCGACTTCAACTGTCTGATAAAGTATATGATTCCGTGCACAGGTCTCAAGACAGTGCTGATAGTTTTCTCAGAAGAGCTCCATATTCTCACTACAGTAGATTCAACAAACACACATGCCGGGAGTACAAAACAGCTCAATAATATTCACAAACATGAGGTTTGGATGATTCTTAATGTGCAAAATCAACTGGATGATTATTCTGTTTGTTTTCAATCATAACTTCAGCTACTTTGCATGTTTTCATGTTTACTAGACAGTTGCCACGGGCTGGTCATTTATATGCCTCGATTGAGCTCCAATGGTGACATCTGTGCTTCTGTCAGTCATGATGCTGCCGCAGACCCCCACCTTCCCCATTGCCGTGGGCAAACCCTCCCCTACACCTCCTCTTCCTCTTTCGCTCTCTCTCTTTCAGCTTCTCTGTCTCTCTACCCCTCTCTCTCTCCTGGACAGCTTGGGTGCCCGGGCCTGCAGGAGAGGGACTCACCGTGATGAAATAGAGGTAGGCAGTTGTTCCTTCAGCCCCAGGGTCATTATTTAAAAAGTGACAGAGACTCCAGTGAGTGAATGTGAGAGAGGTAGGGAAGGAGGGAGGGTGAAGAAGAAAGGGAGAGAAGAGAGAGTGAGAACAGTACTCAGGAAAGAAGGGAGTAAGGGGGGGGGGTGTCCTCAGTTGTGCAGGTGTATTGTCCAGCGGAGTGAGAGGGTGCTGGGAGACAAATGAATCCAGCAGGCATTTGGTACACACCGGAGATTGCTTATCGATCCAGATCGCAGTATTCAGGCCGGCCTGAGAGAGGGCTGAGAATTTTCTGAGGGAGTTAATAACCTGGCAGCTCAGCTGTCTTGTCCAATTCACCAAAGGCAGAGGCCTAATCAGGGCTGGATTCCTTTTTCTGTCTGAGGAGGGGGCTCTAGCCCTCCACCCTCACTTTCAGTTTTGGCTGCTCTCTGTCTTTCCATTTCTCTTGCCCTCCCCACTTTCCTCCCTCCTTCCACAGCCCTCACTTCCACTCCATCGGAGCTCTGAAAGTGATTGAAATGACAGCCTATAGAAAGAGGCTAATCAAATTGTTTATTATCAGTCTGAATCAATATGTATGGATTGTTAAAACATCAAAGTCAGCCCCTGGAAAAGTAATAGTCGCCGGCCGGCAGCAGCTGCTCAGCCAAGGCTGGGTCCCTGGGAGCCTCGCTCCATTTAAAGCGACTTTCACTCTTACTTAAGTCCTGATGACCCGACGAGGTCAGTTGGCTGAAGGGGATGTATACGGCTGTTCTACAGCGTTGCCACATAAAACCCCTCCAAACTTCCTTCCAGCTACTCGAATACACATCTATTCTGCCTGACTGATAAACAATCCATCAAGAAAATAAATGAGCCACCATGCTACTGAGATAAAGACCATTGCTCACTTACTGTGCTCCAAGCAATATTTTGGACTACCGGTCACCGGTTCCCTCAAATTCAATATTTTGCGCCCATCCTCTCCTGTGAATCCAACTCTCCTTTCTTCAGGAAATCAGCCTAGATTGCAAATGAGCCCAGGCTGATAAATGAGTCAGCTGAATGGATCAAATTGCTTTGAGATGGACATTGTAGTTTGTTTCAGGCCACAAGACAAGTTGACACAGAAGATTGATGGATAACCATTGTCCATTCATTGGTGCTGAGTGTGACACCTGATGTTTGGCTGGGGTCTCCCTCCATCTCTGACACCCAACAAACACAAAGCACGCCGTGGCTTGATAGAATGATTAGACGCTGAATTATATCTTTTTCTGTGGCTCTCCATCTTGACCACTTTGCTGCTGGCAAACATAAAGATGGATCACAGCTACCAGGTCAAATATAAGAGGATTTCAGCTGGATGACAGCAAAAAAAATTATGTAATTTGTTGCTTCAGGTTTCATACTGAGAAATGCACGCATCTCTGCATTTCACCACAACATTGGGTCAGATGCAGTGAGGTCAAGGTTCACTGTGGGATACATTCACCGGAGGACATATTTGGTAACCACCATGTTATCGGGTTGCTCGAGTTTTTCTGTCACTCTTTCCAGTAGTCAGCTTTCCAATTTGATGAAATCACATAACCATTTCAAACAATACATGAATCCATATCACAATAGGAGAGACTTACTAATTGGAAGTCCACTCCACTCCTTATCACCAGTTCCATTACATGGGCCACATAAAAGCCCCATCATCCATCATACTCCAAATTTGTTCTGTCATTTTTCTTTGGGATTGAAGATAAGGGCCAGGAGGCCATATTGATTTTATAAAAAACATGAAGCTGAAACTCCAGAAGTGGAATGTTTGCCTGTTATCGATAATTGCTCTAATAACCATGACAGAAAAAAGCTTAAAAAAAAAAAAGATAGCCCGACTCCTTCATAGGAAGCAATACTGGAGAAATAAATTTTCTGAAGAACTTAATTTTAAAAATTGTAAGATGGTTTGCGTGTGTTTAATTGAATATGTGTGTCTTTTTGTTACATAAAAACATAAGCAAGTGTACTTGTAAATGTTAAAGGAAGTAAAGAAATACCTATTGTTTTATTATTAAGTTTTTGTTGACATTTAAAACTAATTCAGAAGTGAAAATTTTGATTCACAGGTTTTCCTTCTTGTTCATCATATTTGCAGTTTGCTCTTATCTTTATGGAGATTGGTGATGAAGTGTCAAGTACATCAGCCAGGAGACTGTGAATGCTTTCGTGTTGGAAAACTTTGTATTTTGCCCAGTCTTTTTCTTTGTTATCAGTCACTAATTGGTGTCCTTTTCACTTACTTTTCATTGTCTCTTTCACTTACTCACTAGATTTAAGGACTTAAAACAACTTGGTTAGGTTATGTAAAAGATCATGGTTTGGGTTAAAATATCCCCCTTCATATCACTACCATACAAGTAAAAAAAAAAGAAAAGAAGCTTACCTCATGGGTTTAAATATAACACCAAAGGCACAACAGCAATAGTTGATGCCTTGGGACACCCTGGCACCCACAGTTTTATGTGCTATGCTGGTAGAATGAAGCCTTACGCTATAAACCTCAAGTGGATATGCACAAAGAGATACTATTTCTCAATTGACAACACCAGATTTTTCTTCAAATTCAGATGTGAAGTCAAACGTTTTGAATAGTACTTTCAAAGAATTAGAAGTTAATGCCACATTTCCTTGCCCACCCTGGTAACTAGTTAACTTTCAACCCTATGCAAGAAAAACTTATCTACAGAAAATGCAGTATATAGCTCAAAGTTCCAGGGGTAAACCTGTTGTGAAATACCTATCTATATATGAATATGTAGAATCTGTAGGATTTTTTGGTATAATAGTTTATTTTTTAAATATCTCCATGTGCTTACATTTGGAGAAATAAAAAAAAAAATCCATTTGTAGCCCAATTATTTTTGATGCATCATATTTGAACAGACTTTGGTTGCATAAGGGGAAATGCCCTATATAAAGATGAATAGCAGTACAGTACTAGCTAAAATGCATTAAATAACCATCAGTTATCATCTTTTAACAAGTAGCACTTTTTTTTTTATTAGCTTTTTTTTCAAAGAAAGAAAATTTCTGCATGCTAAGAATTACCGGTGCATGGAAATGGAAATCTTGGCCCGGATATCCACTGGCTGCACAGGAAGCCTTGAAAAACTGGCTCAGACAGCAGAGTAGCCAGTGGGCTCACAGACTGGCTCTGAAATAACCATTTTAATTGCTGCCAACAGTTCCTAAGGTATATCAAAATTATGTTTATGGAATTTATATAAAGATGTACAAATGGTAGTCTGCAAGTTTTTTTCCCCTTTAATTTGTACATTTCCTTGTCTGTTTTCCATCTCCTCTATCCCCCCCCTTTCCCCCACCTGCCTCATTCTCTCTTCCAGGAAGAACAAGCTATGAGCAGTAGCTAGTGGCAGGGTTACAGTCTGGTTCTTGCCAAAGTAGTGCTGGGCACAATGCTGCATAGTAAACACCCAGGGCTCCTGCTCTTGACATGACGGGGGTCTCTAATTAAAGAGTGCAACGAGACACCCCTAGCCAAGGCTCTCCCTATCAGGCCTACACCCACAATTAAGTCCTCCATGGGATCCAAGGCGCTGCATTATTGATGGAGCAGAACGTTTGATTAGAAACTCTTAACTCAGCTCCGGAACAGAACAGCCAGTCCATTGTCATTAAACACCACTTAAACCAAGTCAAAACATACCAGTTGGACATGCTTCTTAAACATCCGGGTTATGATGGAGTTGAGGGCGAGGGGGGCACTGGATTGAATATCAATGCTTCTGCTAACATATGCTGTGGGGCTTTATTCATACAGGGGAAAAAGGTAAACTATATACCTGCAGGCCAGTTAATAGAGGTTTTTCTTGATGATTTGCAGGGAAGAGGAAAATAGTGGATTTTAGGTCCAGGAAACACATGTAAGAGATAAAAAAGCAAGTGAACCACAACAATGTCAGCACCCCGTATGATGAGTCAGTGAATGTTTGAAATTATAACAACCCCAACCAGGAAATATGTACTTACATCAAAGTCAGGCTGCTCTAAGAGGGACTAAACAGCATTACCGGCCCACATTCAATCAACTGTTGCCTGGTGAGTAGATAATGCATCACTTCATATCAAAAGCCTTCCTAATGAGAACAGGATGATGTATACAATACCAAAACATTCATACTCAAGTGTGGATGAAACATGTAGATGGGGATGTAATGGGGTGTCAAATTAAAGCATGCAACAACAAGCCGGAACATGCACAGTGGTGGAAGCTTCACTTTAAACATGTACATGAAATTTTCCCTTTAAAATAAACTGAACTGTTACACAGGAGCCTTGTGTTTATGTGAATTTCTGTAAAAGGCAATTAAATGCATTTTTGCATGCATGCGTGTGTGCGCATGTGTGTGTGTAGGAGAGCAGAGGGAATACTGCAAATTCGTCTGCTTCGCCTCTGCAATAGGCCTAATTAATACACACTCAAGGGTTGATAACATTGTGGCTGAAAGTAGATCTCCTTAAGAGATACTTAATCCAGCTAAAGATTGCACTGCTCCTCTCTCTTCCACAGCATCACAATCAAAGGTATTGGGTGGGTCTCTAGTGGACTCATTAGCAGGCTGTTCAGCGGTGGGGGTCTCAGCTAAGGCGCTTCCTCCCACCAGCCCCAAATGCACACACACACACACACACACACACACACACAAAAACCTCACCCTCACCACATACATCTGCACACCGCTCACTGACCCAAGCGATCAGAGATGCTTGTGTTATTATGACATTCATTAAGCATCACTGATGGAAACCCAGCACACTCCCATCAGCGCTGTAATTAATCACCACCTTATCGGCAAGCCACAAACTTCCCACTATCTGTGTGTGGTTGAAGTCTCTTCTTACTAGGGCAGGGGTCAAATATCAGGAACAGGAGTGATCAGTAGCTACTCAGTGGACATCATTCAGGCTAATGAATGCTCTAGCATCACCTTTACACAAGTGTTGCCACCCACAGTAGATCTCAAAGCAATTAATTAAACCTCTGGCATGGATATTAATAGGTATATGTAACACAGGTAAGATGTACAGTGGCATTCTGTCTTGACTCAGAGGTCCTTAATATACCTTTTTTTTTTTGAAATATTAAAAAAACACAAATAAATTTATTGTACTAACCTTAGTATAGCCTCCATTCTAACACTGTCTAAAAGTAATGACCTCTGTATGGAAAACCACTGAGGTCCTTTTATGGGAGCAATCTGTATATCTATCCTTGTGCCTGAGCTGAATTCATAATATTGCAGGTTAGTAAGTGGGATCGGGTTAAAGAGTGCTAAGCCATGTTAAACCACTGCAGTACTGGAGCATGCATCATGTCCATGCATTAATAAATGGCAACTATGCTATCATTATAAGCACCATACGTGCCGGGGCTGCACTTCCTGGCTGCTCTAATAGCTAACTGGTCAAGGGTGATTTATCTGATAAACTCCTTTTGTGTTCCACAATCCTGAGAGATGGTTTAGTTCAGCCTAGTCTGCCATAATGTGCTTTATAAATACAAAAACAAATGGTTGCCTAGGGAGGAGGAAAGATGTAGCATGTATATTTGTGTTGGGTGGGGTGGGTGTAGGTCAAATTGTATCCTCTTGTGCCTTGGGGGGAGTCAGGAAAAGCTTGAGTTATAACTCTTCCATCACCTGCCTTCTGCTTCACATGCATTACTCAGGATATAGTGCAAATTGCAGCCGGCATCCATTAGTTCTTTTCAGGGTTAATATTGATGTAGATATCATTCCTATCTGCTGTGTCATTTATTTGAAATACTATGTGCGAGGAGTAGCTCCGGCAGTGAATCAAATCAATTGATAGAGCAGTTAGCCTTGCAGCCCGGGCTGCCTGGGAGCTGCCGAGCGAGCATGAAATATTATGGAGATTGTTCTTTAAAGTGATCTCTTCATCATCATTTGTCTGCAGCCTGGGTGATCCTATCCCCCACTCTGCTGCCTTCCTCTTGGGCACCAGCTGTCATAACTAAATCAGCCGGATAATGCAGTCGTGCGCACAGTTCTACCGCATGCCCCTGCGACACCCGCCTTCATCCCTACCCCTCCTCTCCACTTGTACATTGACTGCCTTGCTTCTCTGCTCCCTTCACCCTCTCTGAGCTGCAGCCACACGTGTCAAAGAGCATCCAGAAAGTCGCTCATCATCTCTACTGATGGTCCTCCTCTCTGGGGCCTGCTTGTTTGTGTCACTTCCTATGTGCAGGTCTGCTAGTTCATGTCACCCTCTGTAGCAGGGGATGGCACGCCTGCTGTTTTACTTCATGTTTGGCTGCTTGTGACGGGCAGAGCGGTGCAGCACAGAGTTCAGTAACAATCCTCCTGTATGTTATGACAGCCAGTTGAACTGCCACTCCGAACTATGCTGTAAGTGAATATGACGGAGACAGTTTTTATGGTGCTCTTCACAGTCTGTTGGCATGCGGCTGGATGACTGTTTTTACTGCCCATAAATGGAGTGGCGTGCATATTTTCTGAGTCATTAGGAGGACAGTCAGGAGACATACTCAGAAGGAGATGCACGCCACTTAGGCCAGGCCGTTTACCATTGTAAAAACCTCATCACTAAGCCTCTCAGGATGATGTAAACTCTTACTTGGAGAACATTTCCATGTGTCAGTGAGAGATGAGATGAGAGGGCATCTTCAATGAGGATACTGAGAGGATACAAGGCCACAGAGGAAAAAGCTGCATTATTCAGTGTCAGGACACCCAGAACCCGGAGACGGTCATGCCATCCTGATCAGTGCTTTATAGCCTACTGATATTACAGTCAACAGACAGGTATCGTAACAGTGTCAACCTTAACTCTACAACTTTCCAAGACAATGCTGACAGGATGCCAAAAAAGGCACATGGTTTCCTTAAAATGTCCTTTAATTGACCCTGAAATGGAAAAACGGAAGAAAATGGAAGAAAATGGATGGATGGATGGATGGATGGATGGATGGACGGATGGATGGATGGATGGACGGATGGATGGAAAGCTTGATGTATTTTTTTCTATTTTAGGAAAATGCTGACATTTCATTAAAACAGAGCTGATCTTAGCTGACTGCAAAACAAACACACAATTATGCCATTAACCCAAACATTAAAAAGAGCAAGGATTTTCACAGGCAAAACAGTATCAAGTCATACATTTATACCAATTATGTGCTGACAAAATAGGCATCTATAGTGTTGAGACAATGATGTCATACACCAGCCAGTTACATTTATATTTTCTAAACGAGTCACGCTAGGCAGCCTGGCTGAGGCGGTGACATCTGCATGACTGTTAGTCAGAGGAACAATGAGTGCTCTTAGCAGAGAACAGAACCACTATTTGTCACTGTATGCTGATAAAATTCATACAGGGTCATTGTATGGGTCTGAAAATGGATGTTTAATCCATTAATCAAAGCCAGATGGATTATGTGCTCTATGGGTTATGTCCCATTGCTTACTCTAGGAGATACAGAGGTTTAAAAGGCCACAGTGTGTGCGTACATACACATGCACTTGTGCGTGTCAGTTCCCAATGAGTGATGATGACCACTGGCTCACCATATTGATCAGGAAAACCTGAGGAGGGCTGTGAGTGAGATAGCAACACACCAGCTAGGACAGCACAAGCATCTCTCCATGGCTGGGGTTAGAAAGTTCATATTTAGCTTGATGCATGTGAAAGCTGTAATTTAAGCTTTAGACTTAATAAAAGAAACATGAAAGTATGCAAGTAAGTTGGAAAACAAGTTACCTAAAAAAAAAAACTAAATTAAGGAGGAAAAGAGGGATCAAGCGGGGTGCAAAGAATGCAGAGGTTAATAAATATAAATACCGCTGAGACCACCCATCCAAAAAATCTAAGTTATGCACTCAGACCACTGTAAGATACCGTTAGCATATGCTTTGCAGATGTAACCATCACTGACGACCTTCATTAGACTTTAAAGGAAGTTAGAGAAAAGCTGTATAGTTACAGGAATCAGAAGGTGCCTGCCAGTTTCCCATTTGTTCAAAAGATATAAAAACTGAAATTTGTGGTGCAAATTCACCGTGATACAGGATTGACATATAGATATGCACATTTCAAAAACAAGCAACGAAAAAATCAACAGAAAAACACACACGAATGATCTGGATATATTCATTTATGCACAACGAGCATATTGGACAACCACCACGCTGCCACACTAGAATGTGTTAAATTTGTGACTCATATTCTAACACCAGCTGGATGCCATCCCCACCCAGCTGCCTGATGCTGATTGGACAGGTAGATGTAAAGAGCATGTTGATTCCCTCTGCAATTTTTCCACAGATTCAGCAGAAAGTATTTTATAGCACATTTTTTTTGTCTCACCAATCCAAACAATGTGTGCGAGCTCTATACCGTCACACACATGGCTTGGCTTTGGCTTAGCAAAGTGGATTTCTCTCTCTTTTCGACCCGTGGTTATTAATTATACAGATATTGTCCTGGCACAGAGTAGACCGGGGGCTGCTAGATAGCTTTGGAGGTTCATCTTAAGTCAGACTCTGAAGTTTAATTTCAGTGTTGGACTTTAATATCCCTTTGCGTGGTCCAAGTGGTGCTCTGTTCTTTCTCTGCCGGCAGCGCAGGGACATGCAAGGCCCTGGCAGTGGGGGGAACAGCCTATGTAGGACAGCCTCACATAGCTCCCTGGGGGCAGATTTGTGCAAACTACACTACAAATTACACAGTGGGTTGCTGTGCACCCTGAGCCAGTGTAAACAACAACATCGTTTCCTCTCTTATGCTATGAATCAAACTGAACTTATATGACCCAAGACTGAGTCCACACCCATACTCTCTACGCCCCTCAAACGCTTTTAATGACACACCTACGTAGTAGTAGTGTTTAACCCCGAGCTCGCTTCCTCTCTCCTCCCCCTCCCACTGACTTCATTCATGAAAACTCCTCCTCTGAACGCCCCACTGCTCTCAGTGTGTCACACTCTGCAGCTGTTTCATTTTAGGAACAGGGGACTCCAGAAGTTTGCCTCACAGCCACCAGTCTGCTCTCAGAGCCAAGTGGAAACCACAGCCAATACTTGTCCGAAGTGCTCTGGCAAAGTTAAATATAGAGCCCCTCAGTTGTTGTAAGAGATTTAATAAATTCCTCCTTCAAAGTTAGCATAATGCTCTCTGGTTTAAAAGACCAAAGTCCTCTTGCTTGTTATTTCCCAGGCCTATTTGTTGATCTCTCATTGCTGGAATATAACATTTCAGTAATGGTCTGCTGCAAACCAACTGATGTGTTTAATAAACTTTACTGTGCCTCAGTCTGGGAGCTACCTCCCACTTAGTTACAGACGTGGGGGAAGGCATTAGGCCATAGCAGCGGAGAATAATTCATTAACACCATATATAGCTAAATACCAATAATCAGTCACAGCTCAATATTCTTATCATTGTTTAAAAAATAGGAAAATAAGTCAACAATGCCATGCCATCACAATGTAACTTTATCAAAGATTATTTTATATTAGTGCAAATGCTTTTAAAAAATATTCTATTATTAACTGTCTGTTATTACCAGGTTCTGGAAATAAGATATTTTAAAAAAATTTAAATCTCTTTTGTTTCTAATGGTCAAAAACAAACAAACAAACAAACAAATAAAACAAAAAAACCTTTAACGACATACCCATAATGCCCACATAATTGGTTTAGGCTGTCTTGAAATGTTTTACATATTGCAGGAGGATTTTCCACACAGTAATGTGATACAGGAGAATTTTGATTGGTCCAAGATGTGTAGTGCAGTTATGAAATGGCTGCCATGCCAAGCCATGTGGTAAACACGAAAAATCACTATTGACTTTACAAACAAGGCAAAACACTGAAGAAAACATAGTTGTTTGATTGAAAGTCAAAATATGTCTTTATCCTCTCAGATTTTAAGTAACAGTTAATTTGAAGTAACATTGTAGCATAATCAGTACTGGCCTTAATTAAGGTAAAGGAGAAAACAACAGATACATGCGCCTTAAACTGAAAATGTGTCTCTATTTTTTGTATGTTTACTTTGTACCAGGCAAAAGTCGCACTCTCGTTTACTTATAATTATATTGTTTTTACTTATGACCCTAACGTATGTTACTCCGCCCACTTTCTTGTGCATGTAGTACTACTAAAAATTTTCTGAACCTCTTCAAAACTGTAACAAGGGCGGCACATACAGTCGAGCCGTATCCTCAGATATCGTTAGGAGGAGGCGGGCTGGCAGAGCCCTCCACCAATATGCGTACCAGCTGCAGGCCCCGGCCTGGCAGTGTGCTCTGCTTCAGACAGAGGGGGCTCTGTGGTGGAGGTCTGTGTCACGCCATCAGAATGTGTGGCGGCGTGCTGTGGGTCCTGAGAAAAAGAGCCCGAAGCTCCGCATTATCAGCTGGGTTGATAACAGCATGGAAACACTGAGGCCAACAGGAAAGACATGCAGGGATCCTTCCCAGACCTGGCCACTGTTCTCTTTTCACTGCCAATAACCCTTGACACGGCTGGTGTTTAGAAAGTCTCTTGCCAGGCTGTTAGCAAAGAAACTGGCCTGTGAATGCAGGTTAAGGAGACTCACAGGGAAAATGTGAAAGCCTGCGGTAAAAAATGAAGGATGATGTCATGAGGACACATCTTGAGTTCCCGCAAACTTTTGTTTATTCACACAGATAACAACTAGAGAAAAAGCACATCCTGTGAGTTCCTTTAAATCCGTTTTTTTGTTTATATTTTTTATGTTTTTATTATGGAATTATCAAGTGTAACATTCTTCAGTGATCAGTCTTAAATGATTATTTAGACTCACTGTCAGAACTCCATTTCCAGAGAGTTGAAACATTGTGTAAAATGTAGCGTTGTTAGAGGAAAGCGTGCTATGTACTTGTAAATTATGTCATTATGCTGCATCATGTATTTCTTGAACAACATTGCAAACTTTTTTGGACAATTTTTCTGCCAAATTCACGAGTAATGATCTACTTTTGATATGTTACCTGTGTACTATTTCCAATTAAATATTGGCTTCAAATCATCAAGTACACTTTACAGCATCCCAAGTTTTTGCAAACAGAACATATTTTTTTTGTTTTCTTTTCTATTTCGATTTATACTCTCTATTCTCTCACATAATAAAATAATCAGTGAATTAACAGGATATGCCCACACACCACGTAGAAAAACACCTCCATCCCACTGACCCCTCTTCATGTTGTCTACACATGATGTTACTTCCATACATAAACACGTAGTGAGGGCGGACATGTGAACACAGGGCTTTAATTAATATCATGTTCAATTTCCCCTATCCCCCTACCCTGCCACATATCCTCCAGCCACACATTAACTTGGGGAGAAGAGCTGAACAAAACGCCCCTCTGCTCATCTCCCCTCCCATCTCTTCCTCCTCAAAGGGGAAGAGTGCAGATGTGAGCAGGGTCAAATAAATAGCCACGATTCAACCACAATTCCACTTTGACATCCACTTAGCCTCAGGTTCCCTCTGCCAGCAGCCACCTGTTGCTCTTCTTTAAACACTGCCTGGTGAGGAGGAAGTCTTCTCATGTGGAACTGAGCCCCCTACCTCCCCCAAATATACTCCCAGGAACTGTAATGGCTTAAATAAAACTGTGTAGGGCCTTGGAAATGTCATTCAGGTTTTTTTTTTTTTTTTTACATGCTTCAGAATAATGCAGACAGAGGAGGAAAGAAAATGGGGGAAAGAAGTGGGTGGGGGTGGTGGGTAAAGAGAGATATGGAGAGATTCAGCCATGTGGCCAGATGCTAAGACCATCAGGTCTGTGTGTGAACAGAGAGACAAGAGGGATTTACTGTAGCCTACAGAACTGGACATAAAGTAGCAGGATGCAGACATCTGGTGTGCTTTTGCCTATCTTCTAAGGCAAAGTCAAATACACGATATATTCCACATTGAGTAGCTCTGTGTTTAGTAAAAAAAAAAAAAAAGGCAGTTATTTTATGTTGTGCCAAAATATTGCAGGAAAATGCAGTACAGTGGCTTTAAGGTTTGATAGATCTGGTAAACTTTGCATTGGAAACTTCAAATGACTTAAAACGCTCTTTTGATCAAACCTAATTAAAGTGAAATTAGCAGCATTTAAATGCATCCATTTACTTGATTAACATTAGATGATGAGAGTGAGATAAGTGAAGACCAATGCCCGGGGAGATGAAAGTAACAGGTCCTGATATTGGGTGTCAGGTGAGATGGACAAAAACTTGGTGACACAAAAAGGAAAAAAAACCCCAAAACAAACAAAACTAAACTAAACAAAAAAACCACCAACAACAAAAAACAGCCCACAGGTAAATAAATGAAGAGCCGTGACCGTGTCACATCCTACCCGTCGAGCTCGAATGGGTGTCGTGTAAAGCTCAAAGCTTCGTCCCAGAGTGTCGTATGCTCTAACATGGGCCCCGCCGCAGATGCACAAGGCCTCTGGTTACAATACTGAGAAATCCTGCCTGCTCAGACCCGGCTCTGTTACTTAGGCCGGAACAAAGACTGAGGGGTAAGTGCCTACCTGAAGTAAACGTAGAAGAGTCCAGATTTATGGAGCTCAAATGTGTCAAAGAGGAGCTCTCTTATGTATGATGCATTGCTGATAAGGCTAATTATGATCCTTTTAGCAGCGCAGTTGTTGCTGTATCGTTGTGAACCTGATGAACAGGTATGTTACCAAGTATCCTCATGTTAACTAGTACCAGGAAGGAACAAGCACCACGCAGGGAGAAAGCAGTCAGAGACAAGACTATTGTGTTACAGAGCTGAGCTCAGACTGTCCAACCTGAGTGAGATACTGCTACCGCTAGCTGGGGAATAGTAAAGCATCTGTCACCCCTTTTAAATCCCCAAAGGAAAGGAAAGCAGGTCCAGAGTTTCATTGGTGGTACTCACACAGCAGATGTCATAAAACAGTCCCAGGACATTCAAGCATTTAGCAAACCACCTCTGTCTTAGCTATAATTAGCTCAAATGTACCTGTTTTTTCATTTCCCTCCTTGCCTCAGTCTCTTTTCAAGCACTGATATGAATAATGAGCCAAGGGGTTAACAGCGGGTCACAAAGAGCTCCATGTCTGCCACGTTATTCATTTGGTGCAATGAGAAATTGATCACGTTATTGTGTTAAGAGGGACCTGATTCGTTATAATCAGCTCACTATTGGCAGGACTGGCCCGCGGGCCTTACTATTGCATTAGGAATGCTCAGGCAGCCATAGGTCAGCCCCACTCAGACCATTTTACAACTTCACATCACCTCCTTGACCTTTTAATGACCACTGACACAGACAAAAGAAAAGCAATATATGACAGACCAATATTAGCTGCCGGTTAAAGCCCATGCATCCTCAGTTCTTGAGGCGACTTGCTGAGGGGGCACAGTGTCTCCCACAATTATTTGATTGTGTTTTCAGGGTACTAAACACAGTGCAAGGGTGTGCAAGCCTGCACTGCACAGAACACTAGTAGGCCATGACCTAAAAGCTATATTTCTGTCAAAAAGATTGGCATTTATTGGGGAGGTCACGACAGAATTAGCAGAAAGTCAATCACACAGCTACTTAAAAAATGTACAATTCTGAGTAGTGGCTGCTTTGAAACAGTTTCTTTGACTGTTTGCTCCATTCTCCAAATGAATGAAAAACTGTGTAAACGACCAGGTGCACTAACCCATTTCCCCTCATGGTTACATCATGCCAGCTCATTAATCAAATGAGTCAGCTGCTCTGTTTGCACTGGGTCAGAATGTATTGGTTAGCGCTTGTTGATTTAACCATAACACCTCAGCACATAGAAAAGGCCTTGGAAATGAGTTTAATCTTCAACAAGACTTCATGACATTTTATTTTATTACCAACCACCAACCAGTTTATCATCTACTGTTCTTCACTCAAAGCTACTATGTGTATTACTTATTATAGGTTTTTACACAGGTACATTTTGGGAAGCAGCCTACACCTTGCTACATACTGGTTTTACAATATGTCAGTGGGCAAATAAAGCTTAATCAAAACGAACACAGTGCATTTACGTTAACAGTCTGATTTTGATTTTGATGGAAGACATTTGGCAGTCTGTTAATGTTGGCACATCTTTAAGTTTTGCAAAGTGAGAAAACCATCAGGTTTAACATTTACCAATAATCGCTATTTAAATAATGACCTTTTATTTTTACAGATGAAGTAACTCTTTTGAGCAAATTGGTATTTAAACCCAAATTACCAAGCTCTTACCCGTCTACAGCTTCAGTAACATTTAAACTAATTGCTTTTGCTTAAGTAAATATTAGATCTGTGCAAGAGTAATGAATTCAGTGCTTAAGAAACGTTAAGATGGTTTAGACCTCGTTTGTCATAGCTCGAGGGCCGTTCACAAGACTTGGCCTGTTAGGGAGTTGTCATTTTGCACCACGTCACAATACAGGTTTTGTTTTAATCCACAGTCCTCTTAAGTTCTTGTCAAAGTTCTTAACTATGATCATTTTGTTTAGCTGAGCCATTCTTTGAATTTGATTAGCATTTAAATCAAACAATGCCACTACCGCCTCAGCAAAAAAATATTTCAGTACGCTTTCCACCTCTGGAAAACACTCTTTACTCTCCTTGATGCCTGCTTTCATCCCCCCCCCCCAACTCCCCCCAGATTGCTACGGCTGTTTACAGTGAAAAACATCTGCATTGAAATTATTCCACTTCCTGAGGCTTGAATAAAATAAAGTCTCCACAAAACAACAACAGGAAGAGGGCCATTTTTACAATAGCTGTGTTTAAATACGTGCACGAATTTGGAGACGCCTGTGAGCAGATACTGTGTCGGCAGGGACTGGTGCAAAATAGCACCCTATTTACACATTACCAGACAATAGTGAAGATTTCTGTCGGTTATTTTATTTCTTTTTTTTGTTCAGTTTTCACTGTAAACTGCCAAAAAGAATTTTTATTTTCACCATGAATTAAAAAAAAGAAGAAGTGACTTTTCTGCACCAAATATTATTTTCAGCACAATGGCTGCCTGCACTCTACACCCCAATGTTACATTGCTATACTTTATTTTGAACTAAATTGGTACATTTTTATCTAATGCACGACTGCACTATCACTTCATGTATTTTCTTTTTCTTTTTTAACTTTTAGCAGTAAATCAGGAATGGTTTAGGGAGGCTGTGGGTTTTTTTTTCTCTTCTCAGTTTTGACTGTACTTCCCATGTGGAAATGGAAAAAGCACTACCTGGTCAATCATCAGCCAGTAACTGCATTTACCTCGCCTTAGGCACTTAGACACAAATGGGTTGCTCCTAAAATTTGCTTGAGTTTATGCACACAAAGCTACAGAGATTAAAACAAAGCTAAACAGCAACAATTCTGTGCCATTCCACTTCCATTTTTTTCACCAAGTATGAGCAGCTGCTAATCCAAGTTATATAGCTTTGAGCATTAAAAAATATATAGATTTTTAAAAGTTTATACATTTTGCACGGCGGATAAAATTGCTTCATATTTTCCACAACTTCCTGAGAGAATGCCCAATCTGAGGGAAAAACGTCCCACCCCCAAAACTTTCAATTGCCCACTTAGCATTTAAAATGGTAAAACTACTGTGCACATAGCTGTTAAATACACAATACAAATTTGACAACTTTTTTCCTTTTGGTTCTTCCTCTAATTGCTTTTACCCCCCAACCCCCAAATGGACCAAACTAGCCCCAGGACGTTCAGCTTCAGAAAGGAAACTGTGATGTGAAAAAAGTGGCAATTTCTGGTTTAAACAATCCTTGTCACTCTCCATGCTGCTTCAAACTTGTTTAAAAATGTCTCAGCATCACCCTGAAATGTTTACACAAGCAGTTGTACATGCAGAATTAATCTTACGGGCTTACAATTAAGACATTGAAGAATTTCCCTCAACATGAGATGAGGCTGGCAACCTCGTTCTCTCCCCTAACAGTAGCCTTGAGAAAGTGTGTGTACATAAACCTCCTGTGGTTACTCAAATGTTGTAAACTGTATAACTAAAGCTTAGGCCTCATTCATAAGCTGTTTACCTTGTCGATAAATCACGGCATCCCTCGAGCGACAAGTAGTGACAGGACGTTGAAGAGAAGAAGGATGGATTTGAATTGTAAAACCTGAGCCAAAGTAAACCTGAACGGATAGAAGTCAGTTAACTCTGAAGGTTTTTGTGTTTGGGTTGTATTAACTGTAACCAGAGACATGGATACTTTAAGTCAGAGACAACAAACAAAATGAATCTGTTCAAATAATTACATTAAAAATCATGGCATGTGTTGGAACACAGCAGAAAAGACAGTTAATGTTGGGCAAAACAGCATAGGTGTAGCTGTAAGTCATTCAGAGTTCGTGGGCCCTCATCAAGCCATCGGTGAAACAATCTTGAAATATCAAAATTGTATTTCAAGACAAGTTACACTTTAAAAGGTGTAATTAAAAGTGTAATTAATTAACCAAAGGCTATAGTAATTCTACTATATATATCCATGGTGTGCAGTAGAATATTTGGTCAATTACTGGTTTAAAAAAAGTGAAAAATCAGACATAAAAATAAACAATTAAACTGTACAACAAGACCAACCAAACAGTTACAATTAAACAAAAGAATTATACAATTTTCCCATGAAATAAAATCAACCCAGTGTAGAATTGTGCTGTCTTCAAAAAAAAAAAAAAAAAGAAAAGAAAAGAAAAAAGTTGAAAATATACCTCAAGTTAAATATTTCAGGATGGACTATTTGAGAATTGTCAGTGCAACATTAATGTTGTAGCTGGCTGGGTGGAACTGCTTCATCAATAATCATTTATATTAGTAATCCAACCTTTTATCAGGCAAAGAAACCATATTTGGTAACTTCGGTGGACGTCAAAAAATGGCCTACTCATACCTCTCCACAAAGTCGCAGAACCACAGAGTGTTCTTGTATTTTTTTTTATGTATACACTTTTTGGAGAAAAAAAAACTCTACACCAAATATGGTAGCTTTCTGAAAAATTTGAAAAAAATAAGAAAAATAATAAAAGTCTCCTAATATCCTCAAATAGCATTCAAGAGTTGAAATTTGGAATTTTCCACTATTTCAACGAGTGTGCTATACAGGGCTAAACTAGAAATGTAACTAGTGACTAACTAAAGCTGTCAAATGAGAGAAAAGAACAATATTTGTGCACAAAATGTTGAAGAGAAGGCGTAAAATATACTAAAACGGGATTAAAGTAAAAAGTACCTTAGAACTGTACTGAAAGACAGTACTTGAATAAATAAATACACAGTAATTTCCTTCCAATACCACAACACGAGTAAATTAATAGTGAACATCACCTTCACATTTGACATCATTATGTATGGAAGATGCATGCATTACTTATCCAAGGGAACGCGCGTTCACAAGCGTGCTTGATCATCATATTGTGCTGTACAAACACCGCTTCTGTTGCCACAACACTTTGTTTCACTGCATTACACTTGAATGCTCTCACTGTTAATCAAAGCACCTTCTTGTGGCTGTTTACGCTGCAGCTTTTTATTCCCGCATCACTGCTGCGTTGCTCGCACACTAATGGCTCTGTTGTTGCTTACTGCGTCTCAGCTTGTCGCTTTTGTGTTGCCCAACACAAAGTGTCATGTTGTTATTTATTTATTTATTTATTTATTTTACCATTACTGCAACATGAAAGTGCTTTCAGTCGGATAGTGAGGAGGAGTGAGATATTCCCGGACTGAGGTGCATTTATGAGTTGCTGAAAGGGCCTAACAGGTTCCTCAGAGGGGGGAACTTTTCTTGCAAAGTGAGACAGCGGATTACACTTTGGCACATTTCTCAAGACACTGCAGCCTGCTCCACACCACAGCTCCACATTCCTCATATCTGCGAGTAAATGTTCACTTGATACCCTCAACAAAAGGGTAGTAGGGCAGACCTGCACCACATGTTGGGCACTGAAGTGATGGATGACCATTTCAGCAGGGTTTCATTTCCTTACGTAGAAATCTATATGTTCTAAAAATTTAACTTGAGCTACGGTATATCTTTTTCCACATTTGTCAGGTGACAGTATGCATTGTGCACTGCTGAATTAAGTACCTATGAAACTGTCAGTAACACAAATACACCCGTGTCCAGTTATTGACGCACAACAGTATCATATCTCTTTGTATCCTTACACTGTGGTTCAATTACACATCCAAGAAGAAGCACATGCTGCGACAAAAGCCACCACAGTCATGACACTGAATTTCTAAGCCACAGACAGCTTATTCCAGTACTTGGGCCCATATAAAATACACTCTTTTTTGCTTGTCTTCAATTCATTTTTATTTATTTATTTTATATGTGTCTGGCTGCTCTTGGTTGCGTTATTTCATCTGCAGCAGTATTTTCATCTGTTATATTCATCTATCCATTCATTGATGGATAAAGAATATTTTTCAATGGGTTTACTGAAACACGAGACCTGTGTATCAGTAAAACTACTCAGTAAATATATTTAATATTATTTAAATATAAAATATATAAATATTATTTAAATATAAAAGATTTCCATTGACCTACAGGTGACATAACTGGGACCAAAGGACACAGCAGTTTTGTTTTATTGGATATGAACTTAATTTTATTACTTCAAAATGTCATAATTTATAGTAAATTATCTCAAGGACCCCTTGGCTATGGCTTGCAGACCATTGGAGGTCCCCAGACCCTACTTTAAGAACCACTGTCATAAAAAACTGTACATAAATAAATACATAACAACTAACCTACATTGTGTTAATGCTAAAAAAAAAAAGTGAGAGCCAAGATAGTCAGAGTGCATGTTAACACTGAGGATTAAAAGCAGCTTATGGTAGCAGTTCTTAATATTGCATATGAAAAAAATATCTAATTTCCACTAGTAGTGAGTATTTATGCAGTGTTTTTCTTTTAATACAAGTTGTATAAGAAAAAATAAAGAAGGCCAAGTTCAAGAGTACATTAAAGTATGAGACAAAAAAGTCTCTACAGTTAATATGAAACATAAATTTTGCTATTTTTTTCCCAAGTGGGATAACACCACCAGCGGGTATAATAGAACTTTGTTTTTTAATTTCACTTTAATGCTTATTCAAAGACAAAAGTCATATCTTCATTGCTTGCAAGTAAATTAAATGTCTTTTTTCTTTCATTTGTCGCGGTCTATTGGGAAACTTCAGCTGAACAAGGCAGTGTCATATTAATCTCTTGCTATGTCTGAAATTATGATGCAAACTGAGCTGTTTCAGAACTATTCACATACCCTACTGCTAATAGAAATGTATGGTAATGTATTATTCTTGCAATGAATATCTCCTTTTGGAAATCTGCCCTCAAGACTTCAGAAATTAACAACTGAAACCTCAGGGCAGCAGGCCTGCCGCTGTGTGTGTTTTACACCAGCAGTAATACTGTTTTTACCTGGTAAGGTCACCCTGCAGCCCACACCAAGTCTGGCGGAGTCAGAAAGAAGATATCCAGTCCAATTTACGATGGGCCGGCCCAGTAAAGCTGGAGTCAGTCTGCAAGTGAAGGGTGGAATAAAGGAATTTCTCAGGTTTAGAAGCCACAGCTGAAAGCAGTAGAGCCTTGTCCCACTGAGAAGTGTACCTCTAAATTACACTGACACTGCTCAATTAATTCACAATAATTGTTCCAACTATACAACACCCAGCTTGTTCATTTGCTACAAAAGTGCACCTTTTAAGTCTCTCCAAAATGAGCATAATTTAGGGTGAGAGATCAGGACATGAAAGAATATTTCAGGAATAAATAAATATGTAAAATAATCACTTTATTTTATCTCTGGATAAACACGTTGAATTCCAGTCAGTGTTTATCTCTAAATACCTGTTATTGCAAATTATAGGATTACAGGAATTACTTAACAAACAAAAGTGCTTGCAAACACTTTTTCATTATGCATGATATCACTGAGAAAGTATGTAAGAGGAAACGACTAGTTTTACATTTTTGGTCATGGAACTCTATGGCGGCACATGGCCCCTTTGTCTGAGTGGGATTATCAGGAGCGAGCGCTCACAAAAGGAAATGCTTGTGGAGCTACAGTAACAGAAGGATAAAATCAGCCGTGTGATGATTGGGGTGACACATTTGTTTGGCTGTAATGAAAATAAGCCCATTGATGGTGCATTCAGTCATAGGCCCGAACCCCACCCGACTCCACATCCTGTCTCTTTATCCTTCATACTAGTGGCAGACAGATAGCGGCTCGGGGGATATTGCCGCAGCCACTGGGTGTTTGTGCGTGTGCAGAGCTGTCAACCTGTCACTTTGAATATACCGCTGATGTGTATGACAGAGGTGTCTGTGCTGCTCTCCACGAGCTGATCAGTTTATGCAAATCCAAAGACTTTAAGTACTTTAAACACCACACAGAATGACATGCTTTAAGAACAAGTTAATGCAGTGCTCTTCTTTGAAACTTTTATTACACTTTAAGTTAAATTAAAACAACCAAAATAAAATGAAACATACAATTCCATAAAATTATAGATTTATACAGTTAGTGTTCTATTTTGTACTTTTCTACCATTAGCTTTTGATGATGTGACTGCAAATCCTCTGGATTATCATACACTCAAACTTATATAAGTTCAGTTTTATGCTCTAAATAAACAAAAATTTAATTCATAGTTGTTTGAGTACGAAATTAAATGAATCACAGTCCAGAAAACACACCCATGGAAAATAGTAGGTCACCATCTGGCATAACTTTAACATGTGAGGCATTGCAATTAAGTAAAAGTCTAATTTACTCAGCCAAGTAGAGGTTTTGGGCCTTCTCACTGTCCATATCACTATTTTCGTTTTAAGCCATGGCAGAGGCCTGCAGTGCAGATAAAGCATAAGGTGTGATGGTAAACCCAGGGCCCCCTTGAAGTGTTTGATCTCTGGATAGCGGCTGTGACTCACCCCTCTGTGTGCGTTTTAGCCACTGGGAGTATGAACACACATATACAACACATATCTCCACTGGGAACCTGCCCTCAGTACTGGATGTCCTTAGACTCACAGTATCCATCAGACATCTACACTGCACCACCAAAGCCCATGGCTCAGACATGCCACACACAGGATTCAGATGAGTGTCCGACATGCACATGTTCACACTGCCAAATGCAGCTGCTGTGTACCGACTACTGAAGGGGCTCAGAGAACATGATAAAGAAATCTGCAGGCCTTTATCAGAAGTACTTGATCTGGTCTGGTTCTTCCATGAGGAAGACTTTAAAAAAAAGTTTTCATGGACCCTTAAGTTTTTAAGCATTTTGAAGGAGTTTTTTCTTTTTTTTTTTTAAGAAAAATTTTGTCCCTCAATCTATCCAGCTATCCATCTTTCTCTTATCTCGGGCTTGGTCATATTTGCCCCCTTCCTGATTTTTTTTTTTAGTTTTATAACATATTTTTCACGCTTCAGATCATTAAACAAATTTTAATATTAGACAAAGAAACCCAAATAAATACAAAATGTAGTTTTTACATTTTGATTTCTTATTATTTATTTAAATGATCATTTATTAAGGGAAAAAGTTATCCAAACCTACCTGGCCCTATGTGAAAAAGTGGATAACTTTCCCGCTTGAGTTGCCTGGCAGTTTGCCACAGACTCACTTTGAGGACAATCAGAAGTCTTTTTCCATAGCTTCTCTTCACACACCCGTGTTTTTGCTTCAGTCACTTCCAGATTCACAGTTCGCTTGGTCGGCCGGCACGTCAGCTGTCCCATAAGCTAAGCAAACTTGATGGGACTCCTTTTTCAACTTGACGGCTCCCTTCACCTCCAGTGTCCACCACCTGGTTCAGGGATTACCACCACAAACCACCTAGTGGCTGCAGAACTATGCAGCTATAATGTAGGTGCGGAACATGGTCCATTCAGAGTCAGTGTCCTCTGCCTCCCTTGGAATGTCATCAAAGTTCTGCCAGAGGTGGGAGTTAAAGATCTCATGGACCAGGGCCTCCCGGCGCACCCTCACTATATGACTGGGTGCACCAGGCTTGTTCAGCACCATCCCCCACTACCTGATCCGACAGTTCAGCTCCGCTTTTCACCCGAGTGTCCAAGACATGTGGCTGCAGATCTGATGACAGAAATATAAAATTGATCATCCTCCTGCTAACTAGGGCATCCTGGTGCCATGTACACTTATGAACATCCTAACATGGTGGTCATTATGGACAAACTGTGATTCACACATTCAAATAATAGAGCACCACTTGGGTTCAGCTCAGGTAGGCCATTCCTCTCAATCACACCCTTCCAGGCCTTGCTGTCAATGCCTACATGAGTGTTGAAGTCTCCCAGGAGCACAATGGAATCCCCAGTCCTACAGCACTCCACACAGTGACTCCAAGAAGGTTGGGTACTCTAAACTGTTATTCAGCAAATAAGAACAAATGTCAGTCAGGACCTGTTCCCTGACCCAAAGCACATGGGTGCAACCTTCTTGTCCACTGGGGAAAAAACAATGTACAGGCAGCAAACCGGTTTGATGCAAGTATACCCAGATTGGAAGAGAGTCCAGTAGCTCTCTAGGAAACTGATTCCAAAACCCAAGCCATGCGTTGAGATGAGCCTGACTATACACTGTTCAAAAAAATTAAAGGAATACTTTGGAAACATTTCATATCTCAATCTGAAAAAATAATCATGCTGGATATCTATACAGTTATGGACTCGGTAATGTCTTATGAGCGGAAGGATGCCACATTGTTTGATGGAAATGAAAATGATCAACCTACAGAGGACTGCATTCAAAGACACCCCAAAAATCAAAGTGAAAAAATGATGCGGCCAGCTAGTCTGTTTTTCCAAAATTTCATTGCAGTAACTTAAAACGGTACTCGGTAGTTTGTATGGCCATGCTCCTAAGAGACAATGGATGGTGCCCTGTTGGATCTCTTTCCAGATCTGCACAAGGGGCATCAGCTCCAGGACAATCTGAGGTACACTGGTGGCATCAAATGGATGGAAGCATAATGTATTTAGGTGAGGGCTGGTCAATGGTATCATTTCCTTCATCCTCCAGGAACTGACTGCATACTCTCGCCACAAGAGGCCAGGCATTGCCATGCACCAGGAGTAACCCAGGACCCACTGCACCAGTGTAGGGTCTGACAATGGCCAAGGATTTCATCCTAATACCTAATGGCAGTCCCTCCATGGAAATGCCTCCCCATACCATCATTGACCCACTGCCAAACCAATCATCCTGAACAGTGTTACAGGCGTTTTCCACGGCTTTTCCATACCCTTTCATATCTGTCACATGTGCTCTGGGTGAAATTGCTCTCATCTGTGAAAAGCAAAGAGCACCAGTGTTGGACCTGCCAATTCTGGTATTCTATGGCAAATGCCATTCAGGCTCCACAGTACCAAGCAATGAGCACAAGGCCCACTAGAGTATGTCGGGCCCTCAGGCTACCCTCATGAAGTCTGTTTTTGATTGCTTGGTCAGAGATATTCACACCAGTGGCATGCTGGAGGTTGTTTTGTAGGGTTCTGGCTCCTGTTCCTCCTTGTACAAAGGAAAGATGCTGATGGGTTAATGGCCTTCTACAGCCCTGTCCAGCTCTCCTAGAGTAATTGCCTGTCTCTTGGAATCTTCAGTGCACTTAAGAATGTGCTGGGAGACACAGCAAGCCTTCTGGCAATGGCTGGTATTGATGTGCCATCCTGGAGGAGTTGGACTACCTGTGCAACCTCTGTAGGTTATCACCTCATGCTACCAGTAGTGACACTGGCACTACGCAATTGCAAACCTAGTGAAAAAACAGAAAAGAAGAGGAGGGAAGAAAATGTCAGTGGCCTTCACAATTCCTGTTTTGGGGGTTGTCTCCCTGTTGCCACTCTAGTGCACCTGTTGTTAATTTTATAACACCAAAGCAGCTGAAACGGATTAACAACCCCCTCTGCTACTTAACTGAGCAGATCAATATCACAGATATCACAGATAAGTGACTTGATGCTATACTAACCCTAAGAGTCTCAGTAGAACACGCACATTCAAAATAAAGGGCGCAGGAAAAAGGAAGAATCAATGGAAAACAGAATTCTGCACACCAGAGCGCTCCTTGAAGGTTATTTAATCTGAACAGACCTTAAGAAATAGTGATGTTTTGGGCCAACATGCCCTTCTTCAGACTTAATGAGCCGATGCAAAGCACATGTTTATATATCCGCTCACTCTTAAGATGGTCATTCAATAGTGATTACTAACCCTAACTAACTCTGATTAAAAAAAATCGTCCTTTCGTTTTTGAGCAGTGTATTTAGCTGGTATCTCTCAATCTCATGAACTGGCTCAGGTTCTTTCCCCATCAGAGAGGTGATGAGCCTTTCCCAAGAGCTAGTTTCTATGTTCCAAGAGCTAATTTCAGCAACTGGGGATCAGACAACTAGGGCCTCTGCCTTTGCCCGAAATGCATTGCACCTTCCTGCTACGGCAACTCCTGCAGGTAGTGAGCCCACAAGAGGGTGGTCCCATAGGCTAAGGCCCGGCCACCAGGCAATCTCACTTGAGTTTCTTCCCCAGCAATGACTAAAGGGTCAGCCCCGGTAACCCTGTCCTGGGCAGGGTAAACTAGTCTCTTGGTCATTTCTTGATAGGAGTTTTTTGAATCGCTCTTCATTTGCCACCTCACCCATAACCAATTAACTTTAGGAGGAGCCTACCAGGGCCAAAGCTCACAACAGCCTGCCCCTAGTGGTAATTATTATATTTGAAATTAATTTAATTGGTATTTTCTGTCTACAGAGGGGCTTTTAGTCTGCAGCTAGTTCCAAATAAATAGCAAAAATAATGACAGCATTCATTTTAACCTACAAAATTTATTTGATTTACTATCAGATAAAGTCTTGTGAAGGTGAGGGATGACATTCCTTTCTAAAACTTTGACTAGCGCGCATGGTGAAGAAAATGCCAGTGTCACCAAGACACTGTGGTTTGCATTCTGCCTCCTAGCCACAGGAGAAGATTGCCATGAAGGTGATCTTTTTTTTTCTTCCTTAACCTAGTATAAATGTGCCAAAACAAAACAAAACCTCACTACAAAAATGTCAGGTCAGAAAGACCATATAGGTGGTTCTGGAAAAGAATAATGGATAAAATAAGTTTAGAAGTTTAGAATAAGTTTAAAAACTGTGTAAGCACTGGCTTTTCCCTCTGAGGTGCTGATTGACATGATTGGTATTTAATGAGTATGTGAATTTAAAAAAACAAAAAAAGCTAAACTGGAGCAAAATTATATGCTGATTACTTCTGCCAGCAGAATATAAACTGAAGAATTAGACAGTTAGCGTTAGCATGAATTACAGTGAAAGAAAAGTACAGCATTTACTGGAACTCAGAAACAGAAAATAAAGTTATTATTAAACATCTTCAGATGTTCATGGCTTTTCTGTTCATCAGCATTTCAAAACCACTAACCCCCACCTCTCCACCCCAGTAATGTCTGTGAGCGCTCTGACATCGTGTTGGTGGTATTAGGTGTTACATGGGGGTCCATTTCCCTCTCATTTGTCTGAGTAGAACACACCCGCTGTGGCAGGGCTCCCCCTCGGCTCCATGTGTGACAGTAATTTTACATCGCCAGGGCCCTTGGTCCCGGAGGTGGGCCATTAAAGTTCAGGTGAGGTTAATTACAGAGAATTGTTAAGCCTGCTGCTGTGCGCTGGGCGGGTGGGAGGGATTTGACGCCTCCAACGCTGATTTCTGTGTGACACGGTTCTACCGGCTCCACGGGTGTTCAGCAGCCGATTTACACACAACACCTACAAAGTGCCAATCATTCACTGAAACAGCTCGAAATTAAAGCCCACAACCCAGCCACATGAAAAAATACTACAGCTTGTTATTACACTTGACGTATAAATTACCACACACGCCATGCAGTTACCCACATGAAATACTCAGAAATTGAATTTAACTACCTTTACATAAACAGCCAAATTTAGGAAAATTATTTTGCACAGAGAATGCAGTCTTTAATTTCTACCAAGAGGTTCTATTAAACTTGAGACAAGCCAAAAAGAGAAGCTGGAAAATAAGCAAGAAAAGAGCATCTCAAAGATGCAGTCTGCTCTGTTTGAGTAAGGACGAGATTATATTGGATTAAAAGGGATTTTTGCAATGCAAATGAATGCACCTCAAATCAATAAGGCCTGTTCTACTCAATATACAAACTAATTAAGAGGTAATACAATCAAACCTGAATAAAATAGATTGTGCAGCTTCCTCAGAAAGAAATCCAATCAAACCTTTTTATGTGAAAAGATAAAATCTAAAGCGATCTTTCTTTGTACGAATAATGACCTCGGCTTTGTGTCCATTTAATAAGGAAAACTTGTCTTAAGAGGTTACGCTCAATGTGCATATTCTAATCAATATGAATTACATAGGGTTTTATCTATGTTATCTGCTCCAGACTGCTAAGCTAATTAATGTTTTATCGAGTGTTTTAACTCAATTATTTCGCAAAGTCAAAGGGGTTCAACACAATTTTCTATGAGCAACCGGAACATTTTCTGTGGAGAGGAAGTAGTTGAGCTCTGCAACCTTTAAAGGAGACCCAACTACTACGAGGTATGTTTTAACTTAGAAAAGTATTCAGTTCAAATACATGAATGTGTGAAAAAAGTGCTGGTGTTGGTGTTTGTTTGCAAAGCATTTTATGTGTTTGTTGCGCACCATTCCTCTCTGACACTTTGACATACATTTTGTGTTGGATTTGCCGGGTATCATTGCTAAAGTTTGGATGAAACCCCCGCCCCCCTTGAGCTTCATTCCAGCTGATTGCTCATTTTCTAATGTTAATGGTGCTAGGCTGGGGCTAGGGTTTCTCCCCTGTCAGCTGGCTACTGGGGCTGTGGGACGGATCTAATGGGCTCTGACAGGAGGGAACTGATCTCATTCAAAGGGGATTTGATATGTGGCATGAATGTGGTGACCCTCAATGGACATATTAATGACCGTTATCATTCACAGACTTTGTGCCATTCATAAAGCCCCTTTCTATTGGATGCACCGGTGCTGCGCCAAATGCCATGACTTATGGATGAGCTGGCCGTATATTGTTTTCACTGCCTTTTAGGTAACACGTCAAAGTGACTCAGAGCTTTGCTCGGGCGGCTGCGGCTGGTCGAATGGTTTGAGCAGCATAGGGCAGTAAATAATAACATGGTGGGTGTTGTTTACAATTCAATTACAACCGCATGCTGGCAGAGAAGAAGACAATAGCCTGAAGTCACAGGAGACATTAGTGTGGAGTCACAGTGTCAATATTTAGCTTCACCCCAACTGCTGTTTATGACTGAGGTGTCTTTTCAAGCATGCAAAGTATTGTCAGAGCTCATCTCTTATTTTTACTGCCTCCATCCCAAACTATGAAAAGTAGAAAAACAGAGAGAACAAGGGAATGTTTGCTGCAATAACTGCTAATATTGATGATTTGATGTTTTTGGGTCGATAAAATTAAAATTAGAGGTCGCTGTTTGCCAAAATGATCAGAACAGAAAAAGTCACTTAATGACAATTTGCAGCTTATGATATAAATTACAGTAAACGTAAAAGATGAATTATATCCATCAAGGTACTCATCTCCACCCAGCCGACTAGGACTATAATATCATGAGAAACATGGGCCAAAGGAAGTGAAAAATAAGGTTACAATCAACGTGTGGACGCTTTAGAATAAACAAGTCTTAAAAAGGCAGAGAGCTGCTGGTGCACAAAATGGAGCAGCCACAATTAAATGTCTCTGGCAGGATGCTCATCAGAGTGTGGTTTTCCAAAAAATCCTAAACAAATCTAGCATGTCTATAAATGGGAGCACCAGGCTGAGAAAAGTCATATTCATCCACATAAGCATCCGGTGAAAAATGAAGATGACAGATTTCTTGTGGCAACTACTGCAGACACATGTGGACGAGTGGCTGCAACTTGAGCAATGCTTCCTGGTACCTGGCTGAGACATCTGTCAGGAACCTATGCAAACATCAAAAGAACAACAAATACATAATACAAAGTTTAAAGGTTCAAGCATCCGGTATTAATCAACAATCAAAGAAAAAATATCCATCAGCTGTCACAGGGATCTTTCTTAATGCATGTTCTTCTTTCTTTTCTTTTTTTTACAAAAAATAAGAAAAATCAAAGTATGCCACGAAACGTGCGTGTGTTCTGAAGAAGTAATCTGTACCATACAAATGGTTACTATTACAAATTTATCATTAACCTCTAATTTTAGGGTTACTATGATTAATTATAAGCACATTCCGAGTGTTCTCCATTCCCCCATTTTCCCTGCATGCTCTATTAGCAGAGCTGAGGTGCAGATACTAGCGCAGCAGCTTGGGAGGTGCGGGGAAGTGTTTCTTGACAGCTGCACAGGAAGTCACATCCCTCCACACGTTCGAGGTGTCACCAGCATTATTTTAACATTTCCAATTTTAATCTCAGATTCCTGCCATGTGTCAGCTTCAAAATAAAGTTCCACTCTTGCATTCCCCTCTGCCTCCTAATAACAATCTGCAGCATGGAGATGCTATAAAGATGCCAGGTTGCACTCAGGTCCTTTGTTCTAACAATCTTTCCCCCCCCACTGTTCTCAAAGGTTGCTTAAACAAGATCTGTTTGAAGCATGTTTCAAAGCGAAGTGCAATGTTCAAAAATAATTCAAAGCACAGAATTTTAAACACGACTGGGTTAAATGTACCATTTAATTACATGTTTACTATTAGGAATGGATTAAATATGGTTGATATAATGATAATAGTACTCTAATTAGCATCTGGCAGTGATGGAAAATGAGGTATTTTATTAGCTTCTTTGAGTATTTCTATGTATTGCAACTCCATTAGATTTAGATAGAGTAATTAGTTCCTCCAAATTAATCAAAGATTAGATCATGGTGCTCCATATCAAACAGCTAAAGCATTAAAATGTTATTTGCACATTAATGAATCAATAAAACTTTGATTAAAAACCTGAAAATATATGATATAAATAATAATGTAGCACTAAGTGACAGACATGTAATGAGTGCTTTAAGTCACTTTATCCAAAGATATGAGCACTTTTGTCAGTAAGGTTTATTTTCTAAAGAAAAGACAGAAAAAGAAGGTCAAAGTGCATCTATGGTACAGGTTCAATTTGATTCAAATCTACTTTAGTTATATAGTGCCAATTCACCCTCAAGGTGCCTTATATTGTACGGTATAGACCCTACAATGCTTTAAAAGGTGTAAAGGTGTATTGCATTTTTTTCCCTCACTTTCATTGACAAACAATCATGATTAAATATCATAAAGCACCAAAAAACGTTACCAACAAAGAGTTTTTCACCCCAGACCTGAGGCAGCGGGACATTTTTGCCTGGCTTCCTCCACAGCCTGGAAAATCCTCCCCACATTACTACCATTGTGTGAGCTACTTTGCTTTCACAGTCCAAAGATCAAAACAGCAGCCATGTTTTCAAGGAACAAATGTCTTACCAGCTGGGCTGGTGTGAACACAGATATAATGCTGACAGGAAGCCGAGGCAGTCACTTGTAGAGCCAATTATGGGCAGAGCCGTGGGGGCAGGTTTACAAACACTGCTTTTCTTGTGTCGTGCTACTCTGAGGTATATGATTAACTTCCTCACCAAAAGTACCCAGGCAGCACAGAGTCTGCCCTCTCTGTAGGTGGCAAAGCTGGTGAGTCGTGGCACAGCATGGCCCGCGCTAGACTACCAAGGAAAACAAAAAGTGGGCTGTGCCCGAAAGCGTTAATTTTGTTGTTTTTATTACTAACTGTACTTGCACATTCTTTGGCTTTTAATGGTCCTTCTTTAGGACATATTTAACTATTTGGTTAAGTTTTACAGCGTTGCTATCACAAGGAGAATGCAGGTTACAGGCCTCTCCTGAAGCCACAGAGGCTTGGCGTTCTCCAACGGTGTCAGGAGGAATTCAAATTGACCCATCCGATGAAAATTCCTTTGCTTTTGGAGAACTAATTACAGACCATTCTCATGAATGGAGGATGAAGGAGCAACTTAATGAACCGGTCTCTAGATTACCCTGTATTATTCCACTGCCGACCAAAATGATTTTCTAGAGGATCACAGGACTTAACAGTTGCACTAAAAATAAAATAGAAAAAAAGAAAAAGAAAAGAAAATCCCTGGTGTTCAATCTGTGAATCAAAATAAGGAACGTCCACAGTATGTGCCTCCTCCCATGTGGCATTGTCGGGGTGGCGGAGCAGGGTTACCAGCAAACAACAGTCTTTTAACTATCTGTGGTCTAGCAGCCCTCCTTCACTGTTGAATTTAAAAAGTTCCTTTCACCACATCTGCCCTATTTGTGCGGCCTTTTCTTCACCTGACTTGCTCAAGAGATTTGCTTTATCTTAAAGGTCATTTCATTCAACTGGGCAACAAACAGAAGTGAATATAACTGTCCCCAATCTTTCCTTCGCAGAATTCATGCTTGAGTTGCCTCAAATAAAGAAGGTCCCTGCCGCTAGAATAAGGAGCTCACAATCTGGGCAGCTCTATAGAAAGGGTTCCCTGTATCATACAGTACCCCTTTACAGCTCTACATTTCCATTTAATGACACCCTACATATTAACCCTGGTCAGCATCCAATTACACGGAATAAGTGAATTATCTGCGCCAGCATGCAATTTGAAAATGTTTTTTGTGCAATGCGGGGACAAGGGGGCGTACGGGGGGCCTTTTTTTTTTCATCAGTCCGGGCTTCATTAAAGTGCAAGCCTGTGAGATATTCTGAATTAATTAACTCTAAATACAGGTGATTCCCGGCCCCTTTTTGTACAAAACCACTGAGATTCCCTCTTGCGGAGTGTTCCAGGGGTGTAGAATGACACAAACACAACTGATTTGATGAGCTTTCCTCCCCAGGCCAGCACTGAACCAAACAAACTAGCCAGACAACCAACAGCGCTGCATTCATATTTAATTACAGCCTGCTAACATCGCAGCCGGATGACATTACACCCAGAAAAAAAATGGAGAGAATAACTGCTATTAAATTAAAAACAATAGTGTGGTATTTATTTCTTCCTGGGTAACATGGGAGATTCTGGATTTTTAATTTTGAACACACAAAGTGAAGTTTTGATTATTGTATCCAAATCTGATAAATAGAGTCAGCAAGGTCAGCACCCGTCATTCATTTAATGGCATGTAAATAACACCAGGTGGTGAATATTAAGTATCAAAAGTGGGACACAGCGCTCTGTGTCACATGACCCTCCTCTGTGGGTGTAAAGTCACTGCCTGCCTCCCAGGTGACAAGCATGTATGTGTGTGTTTGTGCCTGTGTGTGTATGTATGTGATTATGGACAGGGAGAAGATGGTTGAGTTAGCAGAGATGACCGGATGAGAGCTGGCTTAGTCCAGCCACGCTCTGTCCCACCCTGCTGACCCATGGTGGAGCTAACACAAAAGCACCAAAAACTGCAGTTCAATCAGTTGCCACTTGAGGCAAACTTCATTAAAAAAACTTGCAAAAATTATAAACTTGATAACAGACATGTGTCCTCTTTAGCTAATTTCTGTCTTATAAATAACAGTAAGATATTTTTTTAATGACTAGTCTGTTTTGTGGCTGGTATAACTGGCAGGTAGGTTCCAACTATGATACTTTTTTGTAATTAATTGGAATAACAGTCTGCAAGAATTTGGGCTGCAGTTTTGGTGAGTGAAAATGTATTATTTGTATGTTACTTAGAACTAATTAGCAGGTTATCTATCTGGGTCTCTGTGTTGCATCAATACAATGCAATACATGAGAGCAGCTTGCTAACCAAGTTAGCTGATATCTCTGCTTATAACTTAGCATGCCATTGTCTCCAAATATTATATTGTTTGTTTCTCTCCATGCATATTAGTTATAAGAAACCATATTAGTATCATGACACCATATTTCCAATGCAGCTAGATTAAAAACAACCACAGTAAATATCAGGTATTGCTGTCAGTCTAATCGGGCATTTGTAATATGTTTAGCAATCACACTGACTGAGTCCATCATAGAGAGATTACGATATTCTTGTGTTCTTTGGTAACTTTCAACCTACTTCCCTTTTTTGTTATTGTGGTGATTTTCTTTGTTAGAAATTCTGATGTTGAATATTAGAGATGTAAGTGAATACAGATGAGGCAGGTTGATGGAAAAACCACCGCCATCTCCAACAACAACAACATTAAAAGAATTATTTGATCACAAAATAATCCCAGTTCATCACAGATTGATGGCAACAGTTTATACGAAGGTAGAAGCTTCCTCTTAGTAAACTTGTCACTCAAAGCTACCCGACTGTCTGCTGGATGATATAGAGTATTACTTGAGAGGTAATAAGGGTGTGTCATCGATTGCATTTAAATTATTAACATTCTTTGTAACAAGCAAGTAGCTGAGATACATGAAAGAGTTCATGTGGTAGCTAACTGATACATCACCAGTCTTATGCTAGTGTTCTTACTCCTAAATGAGTCAGCTAACTGTTACTAAGAGTCAGCGCCCTCACCATGGAAATAAGACACTATACACTTACATACAATCATACAGCACAATGGCAACTGTTAACACATGTACACACACAATATTCATATGCACACACCTACTATGTGTCACAGTCTCTTGGCGCACTGGCGCCTGTCACTCAGTGGGTCCTGGAATATGCACTGGGGCCATCGACAGGCGTCTGTGTCAATGCCTGACAAACCTCAAGGCACCAGGCTGTAATTGGAACGACTGGCCTAATCCTCAGATCAAGACAGACTCATTGACAACCTAAGCGGGCAGCAATCCCAACAGTGCCTTATTAGTGGAGCTGGCCCCTTCACTGGGGGCACTGATGTCATCGCTGCCTGCCAAAAGACGTTTTCTTGGCCATTTCACGCAAATGTTCAATAATGGAAGTTTGTTTTTATGTTTGCTCTACACTTTCATACACTTTCACAGCAGCAGCAGACTGGCTATATGCTTGTCTCAGTATATTCTAAGTTCTAAGCTGAGGAAAGTCATGAAAGGTAAAAATGTTTACATTAGAACTACAATAGGAAGCTGATCAGCATATTGATTGCATGACTTTGGAGGGTGAAGCTTGTTTCAGATATGATCATGGTGTGAAAAAAAAATGAAGAAAAGTTGTGCCTCACTCATTAAATAAAATTCATAAAGAAAAATCAACATTAAATAAATTACTTTAACATAAAATGATGCTTTAATAGTTTACTGTAAAACAAAAAAAAAAGATTCATAATGCTGCACTATCTTCCTCTTTGACTGTGCACTATGTGATTATCTGAAGCTTTACTGCTTGTCATGTCCCGAACCAAAATGCTTGGAGCAAAACACCCAGAATGCTACCAGAGAAAAGTGAAACATCAGCTATGGCATATTACCAACCCAGAAAATCCACCTGTCCGCAGACCACCACAGCTACCTCTCTTTGACCAGACAGCTAGCATATAGGTTCTTCTGCTCCTTCAGTCTCAGTAGGAACAACGTGGGCCTCTCTTGGAATTGCACCCAGTCCCTCTGCCTCACCTCCCAGAAGAGTAATCTGCTCTCTGATGGAGGGGAGCATGTAGCAGAGGTCTCCTCTGACACCTTCTTGGCAGAGCCTTAGAGCCTGGCTCCCAAACTAGTTCTCATAAGCCAAAATGCCTAAACTCTCCAACACAGTGTGTTCATTTGTGGCCCTTTCTGAGTGCCCGGGATCTCCTGTCAGTGAGCATATCAGACAGTTTGACATGAACAGAAACATACAGTATGAACACTCAAGCTATAAGGTTTTTTTTTGTTTTTGTTTTTTTTTTAAATATTTTGCAGATAAGGTCTCGTAACTGTATGAATGCAACAGACCAATAGAGGACAAGTGAAAAGCACATAAAGAGATCATTTTTCTAGATACAATGTTTCAAATCTTCAGATGCTACCAGTGCTGAAATGGTCATGTGATATTGCAGTTACCTACTACAACTCATTTCAAAGAACACAAAGTGTACTTTCCTCTCAACGTGCTAAGTAGTCCTTGGCCAAGCTTAAGAGCCATCAACTTCATGCAGAGCATGACATGAGTGTTTCTGTGTTTGTGTGGATGTGTGTGTGTGTTTGTAGTTCCTGGCTTTTGTAAAGGCACCGGGAAGCTTGAGCCATCCTCCCAGGCATGCCTGTGCAGTGTAACCAAGGCTGACTGGGTGACCTCAGACTGTGTGGGCCCTTTAGCAGAAGATGAAGGAGCTTTTTCATTGACACAGGAACAGGAGGTATCGCCTTCCCTTTGCAACAGCTCTCATTCATGCTAGACACAATGCGTTATTATTGGTTTTGAATTGAAATGTTAATTTTGGGAACTGGGCAACTGGGTCTGAGAGCTTGCCCTGCTCATTTCTCATTTTTCACTTGGGTGAGGTGGTCTGTTTCAACAGGGAGACTTAACCCTCAGCTCTCCTTGTATTACAGCACTAGGTAAGGACTGAGGCCACAATTGTGACATGCTAGAAATTTCTGCATTTCACCTCTCAAACTGGCTGTTCAGCCCTGTCCTTTCAAGAGCTGAGAGGCAAGTGTCAAGAGGTGAAACCTGCAAGACACCCGTCCATACCCACAGAGCAGGCACTATTGATCCTGGGGCTGTAGAGGAAAAACCAGCTTTTTCAGGCCAGGTGGTGTGAGGCAAGCAGGTCAGCACTCTGCTGCACAGCCTCACAGAAATGAGTGCATCAGCAGGCCCAGCAGATCTATATGACGGGAATTAAACAGCATAATCAAATTGTTTGCGCAACCATTTAGCATCTCATTCCCTCGCTGCCCTGGGCCAAACTGACCACTGGAGACTGGCCATCTACAGCAGTAACAAAGTAGGGCAATAACTAACGGCGATTAAAGGAATATTGATGGCCTGTGACACACAGCATCCTGAAAAATGCTATTTGGTCAAATAGCTGCAATAATTAAGTATATGAGGGTCAGTCAATTTTATCTGCTGCTTTTATTTGGATCGATTATTTAGTAAACTGGCCAAGCCTCAGAGAGCATTATTGCTGAGTGGGGTGTTGATTTCTAGCGCAGGTGCTTCAGCCAAGTCACACAGTAGCAGCTCACAGTGTTGCAAATATTACAAGTATGAAACAGTCCTAGAATGGAAGGAATGATTCATAATATATCTGCTATCGCTATAAAACATGTGAGCTGCAAACACCATCTCTTAGTGTACAAGTAGATGTTGTTCTGTGATATTTTAGCCTTTAGAATCGCTCCATTCTGTCCTTTAATTTCAAAACATTATGTTCTTGATAGCTGAAACCTTCCTTATTTTTCCCAGAGTCGACAAGAAGCACGTAAACCTGGTGTAAAATATTTTCACCACAGATTGATAAACATTAGCTGGAAGCAAGAGAAACAATGAGTTTTGGCTGCATAAGACCTTGGTGTTGTTAATGTGATGCAGTAGTTAAAAATAAACTAGGGCCATTTAGAGGCTTCTCTCTCAGTTGATTGATTAAACATTAACCTGCTGGATCTGGGATATTTCTTATTAATCACAGGTGGCAGAGAGTTAACCGAGCATGAGGACGGCATGTATGCAAAGAGATCCACACAGGGGCCACACTATAAAAAAAACACACACATGCGCACATTTCCATGTGCTTGAAATCACATAATCATAACATATGCCATTTAGCGGATGCTTTAATCTGATGAGTGATTCATTTTTAGCACTGCAGGACCCAGTGGGAGTCAAACATCTAAGTGTAGTGGTGCAATTGAGTTACCCACCCTCATGCACGCACACACACACACACACACACACACACACAAAACCACACATCTCTGTATCAAACAGAACATTGTGGGAATTGCCATGACCTAATGCATTTCTTATCTTACATTAGATTACACATTTTACAGTTCCTGGCCCAGTAGATACACTATGCAGCAGTCCCAAATCCCTTTAATGACAGTAAAACCGAGTAAAATCTCTATCAGACTTTCCTTATTTTCCCATGTCCAGCATCTGGGTAAAAGAACCTATCGCACTCGAGTCATGTCACTGAATATTCAACGACTGTTGCAGCTCTTTGCTTTGATCTAGCATTGATGTGGGTGGTCAGTATTTACAGCTAAAACATTCTTGAATTTGGGACTGGCAGCACACTGAAACGCTCTCCAAAATAGCTTCGTCTTTCCTGCTGTAACCCTGGGTGACTTTTTTGTGCCCAATGAGCCTTTTACCAGAAAATTGACAAAGTAAATATCCTATCAGCATTTCAGCTGATGAATAATGTACACAGTGACTGATGGAGCACTTAAAAAAAAAAAACTGCTTCAGGGTTGTCCCTGCACATCAGCTGTCATCTCTGATGCAGGTGGTGGTCCAGGCGTGGGGGCTCACGGCAGCACACAGGTGCCCTTTTCACTCCCAGGCCGAAAATGACAAATTCAATAAACTCAAGACATCTCTCTAGCGCACCTATGGAATCAAACACACCTGACAAGCAGCTGAAGGGCTTCTTACTAGTCTCTCTGACATCCAGTCCTGACAACTTCTCAATATCAATAACTTAAAGAATATCTCTCCATCTCACTAACATGCTTTCACACTGTGAGAAAGAATACGATTATGTGTCAGAGGTTGTGGGACTGGAGGTAAGATTGTGATGAGGAAACTGAATCTCTGAGATGACATTAACAGAGAGTGTCCCCTACTGTGTGTGTGTTTAAGCCCCAGAGCAGACAGGCCTGGCTTGGGTTACCAGCCGTAATTCTGATGGTGAAAGGGCCACAATCAGCCTACTTAATCTCAAAGCTGTTCTTTAAAACCAGAGAAAGACGATCTGTCTCCATTCTACTGTACAAAATAAGCAAACATGTGATTCATCTTAAAATGGAAATGTACATTAAATTAAATTTGCCTTCAGGGGCAAGGAGGACAACTCGTGACTGCAGGTTTTTCTGTGATAACAAAAAAGGTACTTGTACTCTGTCAAAAGACCTGGTCTCATAAACCTACCCTGACCTTAAAGAACAAACCCTAGACATCACATTTTAAGGAATTAGCATCACAATGCCCTAAATGTCTCCTTTCTAGTAAAAGGCTAGTAAAATGGCCTTGCAATTTTAGTGGTGATGATAAACTGGGAGATGCAGATAGCAGGAGCACTGTGCGCGAGACAAACCCTCACTGTATATTCATTAGCATCCGTGAAGGTTCCCATCTGATGATGAGGGAAACAGAGTACTGTGGCCGTTCTGCAAGCATGAGTGTCTTATTAAAGAATGGGCCAGGGAGCCTTAAGTTTGGCGAGGCTGGTCTACGAAGAGCTCCCACCTGTTTGTCTGGGCACTCCTTTGACACAATAGGTCATGAAATGCAATATGGGCCTGTGCCTCTCTTTCTCACCACACAAAAGGCAAGGAGTGGATGAACTGCAAGATAAATGACCTTGACATTTGGAAAGTCTTCAGATTGCCGTGCTATAAAAATAAACCGTGCAAAGAAAAACTCCAAACCCTCATAAGTCCTAAGCAGAACTTACACATGGGCAGAAGTAAAAGTGCTGGCTTTCAGCAGATGAAAGTTTTTACTCAAGCACCTTGATTGCTTCACTGTGATAGCAGTGGCAATATAGAAAATACAGATGTACAAGGTTTTGGTCCATGTTTGTACCTTCAGTCTGGAGGTCTTCCAAACAGCTGCGTACATGCTGCAGACAGCCTCCATTTTCCACAGGAAGTACGATGAGAACCACAGGAAGATAAAAGCAGCTCGGAATGGCTGGAGGGATATGACAACACAAATTAGACCTTTACAAACATACCAAGATAGAGAAAAACACCCTTTTGGGCCACATTAGGGAAATTAGGGAGACAAACAGAAGCACATTAAACAGCCAATGGCATATGACTTATTATTTTATTTTGATTATTTATTTTTCTTACATAAATAATTGTAAGTGACCATAGTGGCATGTTATTATAGAAGGTAGGCCTCTGAGCAGGTCAGGCACCTGAGTGACAGCATGGGCAGGTGTGGCGGTGCATCCGGGGAGAGTGAACTGTGGCTGCCTCACTATTGTTCTCAGTGGGTCTTTGATCTCCCAGCAGTAGGCCAGAACCTCAGTGGGGAGTCCAGGCTGGGCCCCAGGCTACGGTTTGTATCGACTCAGCGGGGCTGACAGCACAAGGCGGAAGGTGTGGGTGGGTGGGGGCTCCAGCTTCCCAAGATCGCCTCTGTGCAGCTTTGTCTCAGCCTGACCTGCACACTGAAGGACAGTTGAGGGTGCAAGGGAAAAAAAACAATAGCTATTAATCTGTATTTGGAGTAAAATCTGTTTAAGAGTAAAAAAAATGACCCACTTTTTCATTCTTACTCTGCCATCTTGCTTTTTCTCCTGAAGGTTTACAACGAACACACACATCAGATGACCCGCATAAACTTGCTGTCAGTCTTGGAGGTCATTCTTTTCTCTTCAGATTCAGTTAAGAGTCAGGAGTCCAGTTTCCCTGTATTTATGCATTATGAAACAAACATTTTCCATTAAAAAAAAATTCCATAATGACACTTAGTTTCATTAAATGCACACAACAAAGGAAAGTTGACATAATCTTCATCTAGGATTACGAAACCCTGTGTATGAAAAGATTTCTGACACGACCAGAAAACAAGTGATTTTTATTTTTGCAGTGTGGCAGCTGTGCACACAGCCTTTACTTAAGCCAACCCTATAATGAACCTTCAAGTGTACAGTAAGTGGACAGGAGTGGCTTACAGCTAAAGAGAGTAATGTTTCTTTGCTGATGGTTCCCGTCCTCACCAGAGTCCGCAGCCAAAGGCCATCAAGCCATTTAGCTTGAATAAGGAAAAAGGAAAATAACTGTGATACTAAAATAAAAAAAACATACGATGTCAAAAAGAAATCCAAATGTGTGTGTGTGTGTGTGTGTGTGTGTGTGTGTGTGTGTGTGTAGCTGTAGAATGTGTGTTTGTAGCATAATATTGTGTATATATTCTCTGTACCCTGAAAGCACAGTCTCAATGTAGCTGCAGAGCAGTTGGCTAGACTCACAGTAAATTGTGACAGTGAGCAGGGCAGACTGGGACAGCCCCTCTTAGTCTGTAGCGATTGTGTTTCAGTGTGTTTGCCCGGCTCTTCCTGTGGTGCTGTGTGTTGTGAAGCAAAAAGCCACTGCTGGGAGCCACAGTGGAAGAGATCAATTGTACACATTCCTGCCACCTGAGATTCAAGTGTTTCTGTAATACTGCACAGCTCAATCGATACTTAAGCAAGGAGCTGAGAAGCAAGAGCACAGTCCATGCTTAGTGGTGGGATGACTCACACAGAGATAAAGCATGTATTTACGCCTGTATATTTGTGCTACCCAGCTGTGAACAGTCTGTATGAAAAATAAGCCAAATGACTCATCAAGTTTTTATTTATTTATTTATTTTAATTATTTATTTTCCAAATATTTCATATCCAATTAATTTTTCTGAGGTTTGAATTAATTTTGCAACACACCTGTGATTATTCATAATTTTATTCTTTGGAAATATATATTCAGATTATCATTTAGAATTTAATAAGGAAGCAATAATAATAATAATAGTAATAATGTTTTTATATAAATACATCGTATTTAAAATAGTACATGCAAACGAAGAATTTGCAATAATTAAGCAGGAATGTGGAAATGTTTTATTTTTCTTTTTGTTCTTTGAAGGAATCTCTCAGGAAGCCGATTTACTGCACAAACAGAGCTCAGGGGAACAGATGTGACTGTTAAAAAGAAAACAGGCACTGTGGGCAAGGATCATTTAGCTTCTACGTCTCGAAATCTAAAACGTAAATATTGGGGATTTCGGCTTTGTGAAGAGGAGGGGAGCGCGCCGAGGATGCTGGACAGAAATTAACAGATCCTGCATTGCAGGATGTGCAACGATGTGTTAAATTAAATGCAGCTGTTGAAATACAAAAGGGGAAAATTTTCACTTTGAATTTAAAAAAAAAAAATGCAACGCAAAACGCCTTTAAAGCCGTCAACTTTATCCGGATCGTTTTGACAACTTCTTTTGGAAGGCACTTAATCAGGTCGTCGCATTCTTAATGCAGCTCCTATTTCCAAATGAAGAAGAATACGAAGAAGAAAAAAAAGGAAAGAAAGAAAAGAAAATCCAAAAGACACAAAATGCCGACTGCGCATCGGACACCTTAATCGTGCAAATGCTGAAGAGTTCCTGCGTAAGTGTCCGGACACCTCATCTGTTTTATCCGCTGAGACGTGCCCCCCCCCTCCTCCCGCTGTATTTCCACCTTAGTTATACCTTTGTAAATAAATTGCAGAAGGGGGCCGTTTCCTTTCCACGAAAAAGCTTTGAATTAACCCGATTCTGCGGAATAGTCATTAATTGGAGATCTGAGAACTGGCGACGGAAATTACGATGTTAAAACAGTGATCATTTTAAATTAAAGAGCAGGAAAACTCACACCATCAGTAACCAAGCCTCCGTTTCTTTTTCTGCGGTTTGTGCACATTGACTGGAAAGTGTAGAGGCTGCACAATAACATTGAAAAAATAATAAAGAAACAGAAGTTACAGTATTTTATTTTTTATTTCTGCTTCTTTTTAAAAAAAAATGATTTTCAGTGTCTTGTGGATAATTGTCAGTAAATTTAAAGAGTTAGTATTTTTTAAATGAGGAAATAAAAGCACACAAACACACAATGTTTCTTTTGGAAAACTGATGTATTTGATTATTAGAGTAAAGAATTACAGTATCTTAGTTGTTAGTAGGTATTAAAGTGTAGAGAAACTGGACCCATAAAGATCTTCCACCTTTCCAAGAAAGTGCATGTAACAGTCCGAAGGTTGTCAAACCCAATATATATTTATACTTATAAAAACACTATCATTTTGTCCCCTGGCCGTGATGGACTTCTTGTGAGAGCTTTATGTACATTTTCTTGCAATGGAGTTTGCATTTCCACACCTGAACATATTTACAGAAGCGTCAACAAATAACTTTGCACTTGCTGGATGCTGGGACATAGCAGCAATGTGGAAATCCAGCTCAGACACTAAAGATGATCCTTCTAATTTGATTAGCTGTCTCAGTTCCAAAAACCAGGAAATAGGCCAGACCGAATGTTCCTCGATTTGTAACCGTCTCGCTCTCACCAACACCAAAATATGAGCAACAGAAGATTAAAGAAAAAAAAAATGGAAGTAAACAAAAAGTAGAAAGTACAATACATAAAGACTGTAACAACAAAACAAATTAACACTAAATAAACCCTTGAAATGTAGCAAACTTCAATGTCTCGTCTTCCTTAAATAAGATAAAGGTAAATAATAATTGGAAAGAAAGGAACTACCACATCCTTTAGTCCCTTGCCTGAATTTCATTGTTTTGTCTTGATGAGGGGAGGGGGTTCATGAACACACAGATGTTAGACCATCTACAGAAGATCAGTGTACATTATTTACAGCAAGTCTGTTCGCTTATTACAGGGCTAATGCATCACATGAACATAGACAGTTCAATTATAGCTACTACAGACAGAAAATAACTTAATGCCAAGGTAAGGTTATCTAACCAGATATTCTAAGTTTCAAAAGCACTTTTTTTTTAAAGCACCCATTCTGGCTTTAAAATAAACAAAAACCTAATTGTTAATGCTTCCACTTGGTTTCAAGCAAGGTTATAATCACTAATAAATAAGCTCCGTAAAACTATAACATGTACATTGTACAAAAAAAGCAACTGGTCTTCACACTCATGTTCGTAAAGATTCAATGGCGAGCAAAGCAGTTCAGTTGATTTTATCCCTGTCTTGTTCTCTTCCTCTGTGTGTGTCTACATATGTGTACAGTATGCCTTTAGGCATCTCTATGTGTCTGTGCCCAGCTGAGGACATACACTCTTAATTGGTGGCAATTTCTTTATTGTCCTCCATGAAGCGTGTGAACCGGAAGTGGGCCCCATTCTCTGTGTTGGCCATTTTCTCCAGACCAGCCAGAGCGGCATTGGGCTCCGTGTTGTGTAGCTTATCTAGGCTGCCTGTCAGACCACCTATGGGAGAGCTGCCCCCATTTCCCACACCACCTGACATGGGTGGAATGCCTCCATTCTGGATGACGGAGATTTCATTTGTCTTCATTGCGAGACCATTGGAGAAGGCTGCAGCATACTGATTCCAAAAACTGGCCGGGTCTCCGTTGCTCGCCCTCGATGTCACGTCCTTCTGAAAGATCTCAGGAAACTTGACTGGGTTGGTGCCCAGGAAAGCCATCGGGCCATCTACGGAGAGCCTACGGCCACGTCTGGCAGGAGCGCTGTTCCACATGTGTGTGCCCATGTGGACCTACACAGACGGAGTGGGAGAAGAATAAAAGGAAAGGAGGTGAGAGACAGAGCAATGAGAGGGATGAAAATTAGTGATGTTTACAAACTTGGCCACAAGAGCGGCACATGAGATGATGCAATGGAAAAAATAATAATAATGCTCGAGTGTGAATTAAAATAGCTTCACACCCTGAGTGCAGCAGACCAGTTAGCTGCCTATGCTGTGAGAGGTACAAACATTGTGTAAACATCTTTTGGCAAGACTGATACATGCTGTTTAATCTGAACTTTAATTTGCACATCTCACAAGGTGACCACAGAGCTGGAGCTAAAATTACACTGTCCAGTTTCATTGCTCCAGCCAGTATTACATGTGAGATTTCACCTCTGCCCATACCCTTTCTAAGAAAGAGACAACAGTATGTCTCCTTCATAATCTGAAAGACTGACTCAAAAGAATTGTGTTTTAATGTGGTTTATGTACATTGGTTTAAGAAATGTTAAGGAGTCTTTTTTCTATAAACCATACCCATATAAGATATCTTCATAAGACCAGTATCATCCCACAGCCTGAGCTTGATTTATAAAAACATTTAGAAATATAAAAAACAAACAAACAAAAAAACATATCCTGAATTCCCTTCTAGGAATTAGGGATTGAGCCGTAACTAACATAATTGTAAATTAAGGCCACATAATTTCCCCAAGATCATTAAGCAGATCCTTTTCATGATGATGATTTCAGCCTGTGACATTTTTTACTGAATCCGTTATGGAAAAATGCAGTCTGACCTAGCTTCCAGTGATTGCACCTGATAATTAATTCTGTGCGCCGGATCATTCTTAGCTGATCACATTCTGGAATTTCTCCGCAATAATTATATTACTTGCATGATTCAGCCTTTCCACTGTTTTTTTTTTTTTTCTCTAAAAGCAGTTCCTTTCATTAATTATGCCACATTACCACATCTTGATGCCTAGTGCACTGACATGCCATATAAAACTAAATAGTAACCCTGAGACTCGTTTTTCACAAACATTCTCACGCACATACTTTCAGGAGACCAAGTTTGCTGGGTGTTTTGACATTTACCTTGAGGTTTCCTTTGGTGGTAAAAGCTCGGCCACAGATGCTGCAGGCGAAGGGTTTCTCCCCTGTGTGGGTTCTCTCGTGGATCTGTAGAGCACTGGCAGAGGAGAAACACTTTGCGCATGTATTGCAGAAGTGTTGCTTGGGAGTCCTGCGTGGTGGAGCAGTGGAAAGCACTGGGGAGGTTGAGGCAGATGATGTGACCAAGCCAGGGGGTATGTCCTTGGTTTCTGGGTGAAAGTTATGAAGGAAACCATTGACTTCTGGTTTGTTGAGAGAACCAACAGAGAGGATAGAAGGGGTTGGGCTGGAGGACAGGCTGGTATTTGATGGCTCAAAGAGCTGTGAGGGCAGGTCTCGCATTTGATGTGTTAGCATATGCTGCTTGAGATTGCCCTTGGTGGAGAAACCCCTGTTACACGCTGTGCAAATAAATGGTCTTTCTTTGGTATGGCTTCGATAGTGAATGTCCAAGGCACTCTGACAAGCAAAGGTCTTCCCACAGATGTCACAGGATGTATTCTTGATGGTGCTACGCTCACGGAAGGGAAAAATCATGCCCAGAGGGTCTTTTGGGGAATTGACAGATGTCAGGTCCAAGGCTCCAAGGCTGGAGGGATGTGAGTGCAAGAGGCTTACACTGGTGGGGTCTGAAGATAAGGCCCTGTGGTGCCTTTCTTCGAGGCTGGGGGATCTGCGTGGTTGTGGCTGCATGCTAGTGGGTGATGGCGCCTGCATGGAGGAGGTAGATTCTGACACAGCTGGACTCCCGGCGCTTTGGCTTTCAATATCACCTCCCAGAGATGAGGAGTCATTGGTGAGACAATCACCTTCAATTAAGCCATTTGCAGTGGCCTTCATCAGGCTCACATTGTGTTCCTCCATGTAATTTATATTGTCTTGGCCATTCTTCTCTTGCCCTTCCTGGGTAGCCATTTCAGGGGGTGCTGGGGAGTTACATAGACTGTCATGGGAAGCATCAGGTGATCTGGGTGTGTCTGGTACACTGCTGTCTGGGCCCTCTTCCATTCCTTCAGTGTTGTCATCAGAAAAGTTGTCAAGATCATCAAAGTTTCTCTCTTCAAATGAGCCAGTGTCAGAAGCCATGGACTCCGGATAACTTTCTGGCAGAGGGGTGTTGGGGATCTGCCCACCCATGTGCATACGGATATGTTGCTGTAGAACCACAGCATTTGTGAACTTCTTCTGACAAATGGGACAGGAGTGTTGAACTCGAAGAGGAGGCATGGCCCTATGAACACTGTAGTGGGTTTTAAGATTTCCCTTGGTGGTAAATGCCCTGCCACAGATTTTACACTTGAAGGGCCGCTCCCCAGTGTGAGTGCGATAGTGCATTTTCAGTGCACTTTGGCAGCTCAGCACTCGGTGGCAAATGACACATTCGTTTGGGTCTTTCACCTTTCTATCAATGTTCTCCACAAGTTGTTGTAACTTGGATGTCTCCGATCCCTGGAGAGGATCCAGAATGCCCACAAAAGGGAACTTAGCCTTAAACTGATCAGACATAAGGGGCATGAGTGGGTTGGTCATCATGGGTGGGCTGGTAGATGTCGTATACTCTGTAATGCTTTCTGAGGCAGAGCTCACATTTGTCATGAGGACTGAAGATTTGCTGCCTTCTTCAGTTTTTCCATTTGAGGTAGGCAGTGTTGCACCTTCACCCTCTTCAGACACACCATCATTACTTTTAGCTGAAGGCTCAGTGGCACCTGAGTCACTCTTTGCAGTAACAGAAGGGCTTGTTATGGCTATTGAATGATCTTCCTTTTTGATGAAATGTGGCAGGCTTGGCATGGTTGGTGGTAGCAGCATACCGACTGATGATGTCAGAGTAGGCAAAACTGGTTTACTGTCAAGCCAGCTGGTCACAGGTTTCTCAGGCGGAATAGACATGCCGTATGGAATGCCAGTACTTGTTGGTATGTTGTCTAAGTGCTCAGGAACAGGGTAGGGGTTCATCTGGATATGTGGGTATTTTTCTTTATGACGCTGAAAATGCACCTTCAGATTACCACGAGTGGAGAACCGGTTGCCACAAATATTACACTTGTATGGCCGCTCGCCAGTATGAGAGCGCAGGTGGATTTGCAAGGCACTGTCGCTCCCAAACACCTTGCCACAAAACCTGCACTTATGTTTGAAGAAAGCATCATCAGAGCTGCTCTTATGCTCAAATGAACTGACATTTGGTGGCTTGTCTTTTCTCTGCTGGGCCAAAGCTGCTAAAGAGTTGAGGTCCTCTACAGTGGTGCCAACACTGGGCAGAGAACTGGAGAACATGGGATTTCCAGGTGGGGGCTGAGGTAGAAGGGGATTCACGGCAGAGCTTAACAAGCTACCTATTCCAAATGCTGGCGTTGACGACTTTGCTAGTGAGGAGCTGCTTAGTTGAGAGTGAAGGCTACTCATATGAGCAGGTCTCTTGTCAGAGGATTGGGGGTTGATTGTTGATGGCCCCAGTGTGGTAATGCTCTGAGATGTCTCGCTGCTGCTTGGATTGGACTGAGGTAGCTGTGCTGCTGCAGCCAGCTGCTTTATGCTGCTAATACTGGCTGACTGACTGGCCAGGTTCTGTGCTAGGCCTGCGGCTGCAGCCAGCTGTTGAGAGAGATGCGAGCTGAGTGTGGTCAGGGGGCTGGCAGCTGGCCCCATTGTGCCTGGAGCAGAAGCTGGGGGTACCTGCATTTCTGGTGACTGAGAGGCCAGTAGCAGTATCTGATGGCGAATCTGTTCAATAAGCTGCAGCTGGTGGATCTGTTGCTGTTGCAGGGCTAAGAGCTGCTCCATTAGGGCTGGCACAGCCACCCTTGGTCCCCCAGTTGAGCGGGCTTCTTGGGAGAATTGGGCCACAGCCACTTTGGTGCTCTGCAGATTTTCAATTATGACATTACTGTTGATCATGGAGAAGTTCCCCAGTTCAGTTAGGTTACTGAGCTGAGGTAGTGAGGCAGAGATAGCTGAAGTACCTACTGCAGGGCCAGACGTGCCTCTATCAGCATGGCTGCTGACCGTATTAATGGGGCTTCCGCCCTCTGTATGACTGCCATCCTCTTCATGACCACTGCTCATTCCAGAAACATCCACGTCCATGGATTCGTCTTTTTCAAGAGTGTTAGGCTCCAAAAGGTCACTGCCCTCTGTTTGATCAGTGTTATTAGCTGTGTCATTCATCTGGTCATCAGGATTATGGGGAGGAGACCCAGGCGAGAAAGTTCCGGCAGGGGAGGCGGGATTTTCATTCACTATCAGAACTAACTGATTCTTAGTGCAATTCTTCTGGTGTTCCTCAAGATCTGACAGTTCAAAGAACTCAGCACAACATCTGTTACAGACATGGGCGTCTGACTCCTTGCAGGGGGGTCCTCGGAGCAGAGTTCTGTGTCCCCTGAAAAAGAGGAAACAGAGGATTAGCGATTAGAAATGTTTTGCAGCTGAAGAAGCAGCTTTATCTTCTTGAATTCCATTGTTGTTAATCTTAAGTTAATCAGTTTTACACTTATCCTTCTGATGTGATCACAAAAACAACGATCGAAAGGCAACAATAAGCCAGCAGAAATGAGAAAAGGCCTTATTCAATGCAGTGGCCTCTGAAACATGATAAGAAGGGATACAAAATCAATGGGAACTACTCAAATATTGGTTAAAAGTGATCTTTGAAGATGTACATCTGGGTTTCATCAGGCAAACCAAAGGTAATCATTTTCTCCAGATAATCCATCAAAATATAGAATAGAGTGAAGTCAGGACATTGGGTCTTAATGAAATTTCATAGAAAAGCATTGATTTCCTATATTCCATGCCCTTCAAAGTCTACTTGTCCACTTGGTGCAAATCAAGCATTTGAAGGACTTATTAGACTTTCAATTTGCTGTCAACTTTGCTCATTTTCAGCCAACTACAGGCATCTTGGACAGGTTATCTATGTCACTAAACTAATTTGTATCCACTCAGCCTGCAATCACAGGGAGACAAGAACAACAGAGCCTGTGGCACCAAGTCTGCTACATACACACTAAAGACAAGAAAGCAAAACAAAGAGGAGAAAAAATGAAAGAAGTTCAAGGTAAACAGTTACTCATTTCATATGAGATATGAAAATATTTGCCATCTTTATAAGAATAAAAATATTTATTATTCTTAAGACTTTTGTTCAATTATTGTTTAATAAATGTAGAAGTCAAAGGTTAAATGAAAAAAAAGACAATCACCGGTAAATTCATCTGAGGAAAAACATGCTGGAAAAAGACAAAGATATATATATATATATATATATATATATATATATATACACATACACACACACACACATATATGTATGTATACACACACACACAGACACATACATAAATAAATAACAGTTGGTCAGAACTAAAGAGCAGGGCAGTACGTCAGAGTGCACGCATCACAAACTTGCCAAAACTGAGAAAATAGACGTGCCAGCTCACAGAACAAGCAAAACAGAAACTTCTGCTGTTATGCAGATAAAAATTCTAAAGTAATGACCACCTTTCAAATGCGCACTGAAACAGGTTTTCAAATTTTCCATTTTAATAAACGGGACGAGTCAGGGAATGGAAAGGCGAGACGACACCCTGCCCCCAGAGCCACTGCTGTGCTCCAGACTTTCCTCATTCATTTCCCTCTTTGTCACACTAAAATCTCACTATTTAACATACAAGTTGATTTACAAATTGCATTTCTCTATGAATCCCTTTCATTGTGCCTCTGGCCCCTCAACACTTTCATCAGGGCCAAGAATTCATTTGCAAATGAAACCCAGAGAAGTGCAGCCCTGCCCCACAGAGAGACAGGATGCCTTCCCATTGTTCACACAGCATGGGAGCGGCGGGGATCGTCGGCACAGCCTGGCCCTGCTCATCTCAGTCGACTCAAAGCAGATCCTGTTTAATTCAGGGATTATCTCCCTCAATGTTTCTCCGCTCAGAGACATCAGATAACGCAAAGTTGCCATGACAGTAAACCCCGGCCCTCACACCACCAAACCATGCAAACAGGGAAGACTCAACTTTAATGATAACTTTTCATGTTAAATCCCCCCTTCCACCCACCCGCCTACCTACACCCCGAGCGTTAATTTTGAAAAAATGTGTTTGATTCATAGTGTGAGAAATGTGAGGATTAAATAAACACCTTTTCTTCTTTTCTCAAGGTTCACTGTACACAAATTAGTGTGAAGAAAATCAAATCATATGACAGTGAGTGGAATGAAAGAAGAATATAAGAAAGAAAAAAACAACAACTTTTATCTCACTTTTAGAGGATGCGGTTATTCATAAAATAAAATACCTGAGTTTGCACTTAGATGTGTGTGTGTGTGTGTGTGTGTGTGTAAATCTACACACAGCAGAGAAAAAGCTCGACAATAGCGGAATTCATTTAATTCACTATTAATTCACACACATACAAAGTGTGTTTCTTTACTTATATCCTAACAATATTTTATCTAGAGCACTTTTTAAAAAAAAATCATACACTTTCAAATAAATGCAATCATCGTAATAACAGAATTTAACTATCACTAGAATATTAAAAAAGATCATCATTAAAAAAGATGGCGAAAATAGACAAGTTTTCCCAAAAATGGTACATTTCTATGAGCTAACTCAGAAACTGTAGCTAAGACTCTTCATCAAAATGCAATGCAAGCAATGGAGAGTCGTCATCCAAAACTCTATCACAAATTTGAGGGAAGACAGTGAAATGAAATGCCTTTACGGCTATACAACAAAAGAATCGTTTCATTGACAACTTTAATGTTTACACGGCTGCATATTTTCTTTTTAAACTCCCAAATAATATCTTACTTGATGACCGAAAAGGGAACAAAACTGAATCAATCCATCACTACAAATCCACTGTCCACATAAGACTAGCAGCAAACAGCGCAGATGCTAGCATTAGGCTTAATTCCCAAAATAGCAAGGATTAACTTAGAATTAAAATTAAGATAGAGTCAAGCTGGTATGAAGAAAGACTCTGTAAACTTCGATAGAATGTCTATCAAAAGCACAATGTAAGTAGTGAGCAGGGCTAAAGGGCGTTAAAGCAGACAGCAAGAGGACAGAGCCTCGAAGAGATTGACCAAAATCTGAATATGAGAGACAAGAAAGTGAGGATTAGTCAAAAAAAGTTGATGGAGAGCTTTGAGAGATCCTACATTATTTTTTCGCAGGGGGCCTCTGTGAGCCTCTTGACACTTGTAACTTCAGGAGGGTTTCTGCTCACATCTTCTCCAGCCCTCAGGACTCATCCCACTGAACACTAGATGGGGTTCCACTAAAGCTGCCGTGGTCCAGGACAAGATTCAAATCTCAGAAGCTCTGCCCCGGTGACATGGTTAAAGCTTAAGGGGAGGGAAAAAGGCAAAGCAAGTCCTTCAGGCTACACCTAGACTCACACCACATAAACAATGGCAAAATGACAAGCAAGGCACTCTGTGTTTGCAGGAAAAAAAAAAACAGCGCAAAGGGGGCTACCCTGCCAATCTCTCCTCTAGGGGGGCCACTCTGATAGGGCATAAGGGGATGGTCACAACATTGATAAGGCCCCACAGTCAAACACACACTTAAATAACAAGCTGAGGCCTTGCTGGGCTGCCTGCAGCTCTCATCAGCAGGGTCAATGGCAAGGCAGAGAGGAACACAGTGAGCCCTGAACTCTGATCACCTCCAAACAGAGGGACACTGGCAAAGGTTAAAACAGCTCAACATCCCACCCTCTGTGGCTCTCACGCCGACCTCCCAGTAACTACAACCCCGAGGATCACTGATATTCAGCTAAAAATACAATGACTTTCTGTTTCCCTTCTGGCTACCAGAACTCTCTAGAAAGACACACAACTCATTTGTAATGAGCACTGCTTCAGCTAAATAATCTCAAACTTAAAGACAACATGGTCGTAACTCTTAGAATTACATGCACAAGACATTTGCAAACATTTTAACATGTGGCATAGACATAATTAGGAAATTTTGCATTCTGCAGTCTGCCATGGTAAATGAAACAAGTGACTTTCCCCTCACTCTCCTTTATTAGATTAAAAAGAAATACAGAAAAAAAAACAGCACTCAGGAACAAACCAGGTTTTGCATTAATCATCAAGTTTCTAAAATCACGTGGAATTGCGTTTCAATGCGTGACACTCTTCTGAAAGAAATTTTTATTTTAAATAGGAGCCACATGCTTTTCAGGTAGGTCTAAATGCAATGTGCTTCTTAGAAATTTTTATTTGCACGCACTAAGTCTATAAGCCAGCTTCCCAATTTTTTTTTATATAAAAAATGAATGTCCGTTTATTTTATTTATTCGTAAACTGAAGAAAGTATAAGTTTTGTGCGACAAATTTCGATCACACTGCACGAGAGGACAAAGTCGGGGCTTCTCCCCATTAAACAACATTTCATCAAATTACTTAAAATAATAAGAACTATTATTTTCCTGTTAATGAATCTATGACTGAAAAGCCAGTCAACAAAAATATACGCTGCAACGTCCTGTAGCGAAATGAACGCGTTATTTAGAGTTACACACTGATATGAAACCGCAGTTTTAATCAAGTTTCTTGTTTGCGTTTAATATTCCCGTTCCCACAAAAACAAAATAGTTTGCAATTAATTATAACTTTACTGGCTCATGGTGGCCTTTGAAACTCTGAGAGCTCCTGCAGAGTCCTGGATTTCCTGAATGCCACTTTGTACAAACTCATTTTGGGCACAACGTTTCTTACAAAACATTCTCACTGCAGTGTTTTTCAAAGCGATGGGATGACCGCCTTGGCAAAAAGTTCGCAAGTTAAAATTAGGAAGTCTGTTTTATCTGTGTGGACTTTGGCTCATGAAACTATCGTTCAGTTTGTAATAAAACACAAATCGAGTGTGTATTTATGAGTGCGCGTCCCAGAATGGCCGAGACTAAACTTCTGTTTCGTAATTTATATATATTTTTTAAAAAAATAAAGGGAAAAACCAAAACAAAACAAAGCAAATAGACTTTGCCTAAAAGATGGGCAAACTGAAGAGACCGTCACAGGAACCGGGAATGATGTTTGTTCATTAACGCTCTTTGACGCAATCTGTCCCTCTTTCATGACACGTATGGCCAAAAAAGTAACAAGCCATGACTTATGCCGCTGATATATTTTCATAAAAGAAGGAAAATCCTGTACGAGTTTACAGCGCAGGGCTGAAGCACGCAGAAGACCGTATTTCTGGGTCAGGGACCAAAGAAAAGTTGGAGTCCCGGCAGGGGCGACAGGGAGGTCGGTGTCGAGGCAAGACAACGTCCGCTGAGCGCAGGGAAGTCTGCGAGATGAGCAATTATTTATTTATTTAAAAAACGCTAAAGTTAAGACTAAAAACTTTTTAAACTTTTAAGACACACGGGGCTTAAACCCGGAGAAAATGCACCATACTTGTTTTTTTAAATATATAACTTAATGACCTTTTATAGCAGTTTGTATCACCGATAATGAAATCATCTGCGCGAAAAAAATAAAGTTACCTCAAATTTTTCCTCGTACTTGAAGAACGGGAAATTCGCGGAAATTCGATGCACCAACTTTTGTTAAAAGTGGAACACACTTTCATCACGAAGTCACGAAAATTTGCAGAGAAACCAACAAAAACTAACAGCATAGATCTCTATTCAAAGTCTTAACTTTAACACTAAGAGTGGACCGCGGACACAATAAAACACCCCCTAAAAGAAATTAAAAAAAATCACGGTGTTTGCATAAAAGGAGCGATGGGTTACTTGGGACTCACCATTGTGCTCCGATAAAGGCAGATGAGGGTCGGATTGGAAGTGTTGAGGCTTCGCTTGTTTCCTCCGCGACATGCTGGCTGGCACATCAGCAGGCAAAGAATAAAAAAATGACTACAAAACCTTCTAAAAAATTACGTAAATCGAGCCCATCCACCGCGCATGTGCCCCGTTATGATTATCAATAATGCTCTGCGATTAATCATACGGGGGGCTTCTTTGAAAGGCGATTGGCACCTTGCCAGCCCCCCTCCTATTCAAATGAAGTCTCTTTAATCAATTAGCTCCTGATTTGCTGGGACTCTTGTCTCTCTCAGCTCCCACCCAATGAGTTGATCCGTATGGGGAAGAAAGGCTGGGTTTTCCAAACTCCCTTTAGATACGGTTTAACCCCTTCTGTTAGCCAAGTCAAGGCTTATCTTGACTACTACAGGGGAATGTCAGCGTCTCGAGTCCATGCCTGCGACAATATCTTTCAGTCTTTCTCACTGATCAAGCAGTGATCACAGTTTATTTTTTTGTCCCCCCTGCTGATGTGGATTGAGGGGACGCTCGCAACTCAAACCTCCGCGATCTCCAACCAAGTTTAATTTCACTACAACTCGGTAGTCCGTTCTCCACTCTTGCATTAAGATCGCTGTAACTCAGCTCTTGTTGTGTTGCACATCGACACCTACTCTCTGAAGAGTTTGAAGCGAAGCTCCCGGTGCGCTAAAACGTAGCGTCGCGCCAGCATGTTCCATGCGTAAACGGCACCGTTGCGCGTTCCCAAAAGTCCAGCGTTTGATCCGACGTCCCAATCAGTTTGATTTGATTATTATTAGTAGAAAGAGGGGTTACTTACTAACACGTTTTCATCACACACTGCGTTCCGCGAATAAACAAACTTTGAGGGCCCGTGCGGCAGTGGGACAAATGTGGAGCCCGGCCCATCGAGGATCTGATTGGTCACCGGGCTATTCAGTCACGTTACCATTCACCTCCACCTCCCTCTCCCTCCCTCCTCTCTCTCTCTGATTGCGCGCAGCAGAGCCAAACGGTTTGTTCGCGCCGGGATGATCAGTGGTAAAGAGCGGAGAGACAGAAGTCTGTTCATCTGAATGGGAATAAATGAAGCTTTTAAATTCTTCCCAAAACACTTTTTTTTTTAAACGAATGCTCGCCTCATTCCCATGTCATGTGGACTAATCTACATTTCACATCATGCATTTACTTTTGGAGAAAAACTTATCTTTATATATTCACCATCCACTGGGTTGTTTAGATTGTAAAATCGGTATGAATGACTGCATGATGTCCTTATCAAAAGTTAAATATTTGGCCTGTTGATATGTTTTATTTTATCCTAATGGTAAATGTTTTTAAAAGAATGACAATTGGCCAATATAATTCTGCTGATACCTGCAAAGCAACTAAAACAACATCTTAATCACATCCGTGGACTACAGAAGTTCTATACCCCGCGCACGTGTCACAAAATTATTATTATTATTATTTTTATTATTATTATTATTATTATAAATATTGCATTAACAGGAGAGCGCCATCACTTGGGATGTTTAAGAGGGCAAGAGATCCCACAGGAGCTTCTTGTGAGCGCTGAGTCGAGTAGATTTATTACCTGAAAAAGATAAACGAAGCTCTCAGTCAGGCTGATTTTGAGAAATGAAGATAATAATGTTACTATAGGTGATGCCTTGGATGCCATTATTTTTCACTGAATATTTAAAGAGCAGCTGCAGGCTAGATGGATCTGGTCCTCTCGTGTCAGCTATCTTTTAGTTTCGACTAGCCTTACTATTTACTTATTCATGGAAAAAAGGAAAGAGCAGGGGGAAAATCAAGTACCTCTGATGGCCTTAGTGATCTTCTTTATCAATGCTTCATGTCGAATAATTAAACAGACCGCATAATTTTTAAACTGAACATTCATTTTTGGAGTATCAGTTGATGTGTGAACTGTCTAAAAACCTGGCGACCAGATCGAAATGAAAGCAGTGACTAACAAAAATCAAAGAGCAAATGATCATTAGCGGGGGGGCGGGGGGGCATATGTGTGTGTGTGTGTGTTAAGTTAAAAAGCCCGTGCAATTATATGCAGCAAACTTGAAATTGCTAAGAGAGGAAAAGGGGGTCTGCAATATTGTAATGTCCCGGGCGGAAAAATCAATGGCCAGTTAATTGATGTGAGTGTTGGTGTGAGATTGTAAACAGGGTGATTTGCAGCCCAGCCGAGCAGGAGACATTTTAAATGGGATTCACTCGGGACGGTTGAGGATACAGTGTTAACAGTCATGGGCTGAATGACACAGGCGGACACAGTTTGAGGACCCAACATACAAAACTCCGCGCCAGCGCTTGAAAAAGTTTTGAACTATGATATTTTTTCTTTTCTTTTTTAGATGCGTGCATCAGGCTAAATTTCTTGTCAATTAAAAAATAGAAAGGAAAAGAAATAAACTGTTAACATAATTTTTTTATCATACTAATAATAAAGATTTTAAGATGGAAATATTGAAGTATATTTTCTTTTGAAATTAAAAAGATTTGGTTGAGGGTGAATGTAATAACTGTTCAAGCGGATCAAGCATCCAGTTCCTTTTTGGCACTGTGTTAAAAATAGTGCTTTCAAAGAAAAGTGACTGCAGCCTTTGGCGCATAAAAAGTGCGGATTTGTCTGTTATGCGCAATCAATGCGGCGCGCACCATATCAGAGACCGTCTGTCCCGGGTGTCATCATTCACTATTATCACTGACACGTCGTGATTGATCATGTAGCTCACAAACACTGCGCGTTTGAGCGCATAATGTGATAGTTAAAGCGGAGAATCTACCAAAGCGCAGTTGTTAGTGATCCTCACACTCTGTATTTCTAACTAGACCCCCCCCTTTTTTTCTGCGTTTCTGCGTATTCAACACGTGGTGGGTTTCTATTCACGGTCCTGCTCCCTGCTCGACGCGATGCCCAAAGAATTACAACTAGCTGGATTAGGCCTTCATCTAGGTCAGCTGCACGCGTGTGTGTGTGTGCGCGCGGGTGTGTGTGTGTGTGGTGTTTGTGATAACAGTCGCACAAGTGGCAAGAAAAGAGAGCGACCAAAACTTAAGATTTAGAAGAAAGCAGAGTCTCATGACTCCAGTATGTATCAAGAGGAGTGGAGTCATTGATTCACAAGGCTGCTGCTTACACGAAATGATCGGTTTGATTTACATGTTAGAAGTTAAAGGCAAAAAGCCTCTGTTAAAAAGTTTTAGAGGTAATATTAAGAGAGGCCTTTTAATAATAATAATACTACTACTACTACTAATAAAATACTATCACTAATAGACTGCAGTAACTACATGGAATATAATTTCCCACACACACACACACACACACACACACATATATATATATATATATATATATATATATATATATATATATATATATATATATATATATATATATGGTACTTTTTTGGTGACAGACTAATATTACATTATTCCTTCTTTTTGGTTCATTTGGATGATGAAGTCAATGGTCCCCCGCATTCCCAGTGCAAATATCAAGAGCATGGCCTTATTAATGGTGCCACGATGTCTTTTCATAAGGATTATGAGCTTGATTAAAGGGATTGTTTTAAGCTGGCGTCATGTTCAAATAAAGAAATAAGCCCATATTTTCCTTCTACCAAGTTGGACACACTCTGTCACTGCATGACTCTTAAAAGAGCAGTGCTGCTATGTTTAGGGTGCAAGTTAAATGAAAAATATTACTGACTCAAACATGACTAGAAGTTATTCCATGTTTGCCGCCGCCTTCTTTTTTTTTTTTTTTTTTTTTGCAATCATATCTAAAATAAATCAAGCCAGAGAACTTTGGTGTATAAAGAAAATTCCCTGTAGACATAAGCTGGAACAGAAATTATTCATTCATTTACTTAAAGTATGAAGTGAGATTACTTTGTCTTCCAGACAATCAGAATGCAACATTTAGTACTCTGTTTTGCCACCAACGGAATCCCACTGAAAAATTGCCTGCATTAAAATTCAGTACCTGCAGCAGCACAGACTAGCCTCCATTAATTAAGAGATCAAACCCTTTCTATTGTCCTCCAGCAGCCCTGCCACCACTTGTCCCACAGATTGTCTTCCCCCATTGTGCCCCCTGACAACTTCCTGCGGTATCACCCGATATCAATGGGCCGTGTTTGTTTTTACATTATCTCAGCTGCAGTTACAGACACCCCCCTTTCAATCTCATCTTGTTTAAGGGAAAACAAGCAAACATTCAAGGGTGTCACAGAGGTGCTAGAGGTCACTGGGCCATCACACATACCCTGCATGTCCACACTGTGTGTACACGCGCGTGTGTGTGTTTGTGTGTATGTGTGTGAATGTGAGTTTGCATGTGCCACTGGTACAGCCATCCTTGGCACAAACACTCTGGGTGATTGTGTGTAAGCTGTAGCTGCTCAGGTACAAGTGTACAAGTGTTAGGAGATGTGTGCCAATGGATCCCTGACAAAGAGCCTCAACCAACCAGTTATTAGTGAGAGAGACCAGGATTCAGTGTCCTACTGAAGAGTGTAACTGGACACCAAACACAACAGGCGGGATGCACTCAAACACAAAACTACATTTGAATCCTTTTGGATAGTTTACAAATGCTGTAATACTTTTGTTTTAGATAAAATATAAACAAACACACAATTTAGAAGAAATAAAGACTCATATTATCTACCTTTATTATAATAAACGCTGCATACTTGTATTAAAAACACTTATTTTTTTCAGTTTGAACAAATTCAAAATATAGTTTATTTTCAGATGAAACTGAGTATTAACTAATTACTGTTATTTATAAATAAATGTTTAAATAGATACACATATGTAATCTACGCATTACTTGAGTAAAATGAGCCTCCAGCTTCAGTTCAGTAAGTTTTTTAACCTCATGCCTGTTTCTCATCACTGCGCAGCCAAGTTTTTTCTCTAAATAGATAAACGCAGTCACAGTGATGCAATTGTCAATCCTTCAATTGTTATCATACAAATTCGCTTGATTGTATCTGATTAAACCTGCTCGCTTGAGTTGCATTAACGACAAACACAGTGGTACTGGATGACCACCAAGGCTCCCATTTTAGCTCCTTCGTATTCTTGAAAAACACATTGTGCTTTCATATGACATTGACAAATGATATTTGGATGAAGAGGGATGCTTAGATGGTTAGATGTTTCACAGAATGGAGCCGGATTACACTGACACACATCACTAAGGCTGGAGGTTACAGAGGAACCAAACACTCCAAACATCTTGAAGAAATTACAGACATCACCCACCGAAAGCTGAGTGTTTATGTATTCTTAAGAACCTGGAAGCAAAACTAAAAATTACACATCGACTTATCCCTACATTACTTCACACGCTCGTAAAACACAGAATATACAGAATGTACACATGCGATGTCTGTGTCACAGCCACAAAGCAAGCCGGGCGGGTAGTGAAACCACACAACAAAGCAACGTGCAGGTAACCACCGAGCCGGCAGACACGCCACGTAAAACAAAACAAAAACAAAACACACACACACACACACACACACACACATTCTTACAGTAAATACACCCACAAAGTTGAAACATATCAAGTGGTTTATTCGCAGTGACTCTGGGCACAAGATGTTTATCAACTGCCGCCAGACAGCTGTGTTGGTCGAAGCCAGCAGTGCCACTGTGTCTCAGACAGCCTCTTATTGCTATTGATAGTTAGCATCAGTGTCCCAGCTGAGGGATGGGACTGCTCTAGGCAAACACAAGCTACTGATCTCCAGCTTGTCCCTGACCAGCCTGGAGCTACAGAGAGAGGGAAAGAAATGGGAGTGGAGGCCTGGCGGAGGCCCTACAGACTTACTGTCTGGCAACTGATAGAGCTACTGGTGGTGCTGGTCAGGACTACGGTCCGAAAGAGCTCACGCCTTCCAGAGTCGTTGCTTTGTGTTGAAGTTAACAGGCCTGCACCCATTAATGAAACATCCAGCTAAATTGTTAACTGACAGTCACATTTCAAGGCTCTCACACTGAGGACAACTAAAGAAATGAATTCTTGTGAGCTTGTCTCCAGTCAACTAAAGTTTTAACTTCCTCTTTAATTTGCATATTTTCTATTCCTGCATTCATCCTTTTTGTTCTACTTCTTAAATTAATATCCTTGTGGATATGTTGATTGAGTGGCTGAAATAGAGCAATTCACTTTGGTGCACTGTGTTTTCAAAGTGCCATTTAAGTGCCCCGCCAGCAGCATGCAATTCATCAAATGACTGCTTCAGTTTGCCCTCTGTTTTCTTTATGCTCCTCTATATTCCCAATAAAGAAAGCAGCACCAAATATGATGCCTTTCTGTACTTAATTGCTCTTTAAAACAAGCACAAACACACATTAGACTGCACTGAGGTTTCAGTGGTTAAAAAGCAGGAATCTGTTGGGAGGAAAAGTGTTGCAGGCTCTATGTGAGGTCCTCTTATGTGTTTGCATGTGCTCTCTTAAGCTTCCTGTGACCGCACAAGAGAGAACTAAATTTATGCTTGTGTTTGTGTGCGTTTCGGAGAGGAAAGCAATGTATGCATGCCTGTTATTGTTTTTTTTGTTTTTTTTAAAAGTGTGTTATGTACCTACTCAGGTGAGCACATCATACAACATAGAGGACAAAAATTTCTGTAAATGTTGCAAAAATATGCCTTTTTTTTAAAGAGCTGACATGAGTTGGCTTTTAGTTACTGTTAGTCACTGTTGTTACATCCTATGTCTGCACTGGAGAGGGGAAGAGGAGTGAAATCTGCCTGGAGGTGAAGGGGGAGTGCTTGTCATTCTTTATTTACCCCACTTGTGGAAGTCTAGTCAGATACAGGACATCAGAGAAGTCAGTTCCCTGATGACAAGCGAGAAGACTACCTTGAGGGGTAAACTCGGTCAAGTTATAGGACTGCCACCACTTCCCCAATTTGCTGCTTTTGTTCCATGTCTCTCTCCTGTCCTCCTTTATCTTCACAACTCACTCTTCCCCATTTACTGCTCCTCTTGCTCTGTTTTAATTAATATATATATATATATATATATATATATATATATATATATATATATATATATATATGCACACACACACACATATATATATATTCCCATCTTTTGCAAAGCAAGATATAAAAATGTAAGAACTATGCCAGGAAACTAATTTTACACTAAATTCCAACAAGGTATGAAAAAAAATGTAAAAGCAAAAAAATCCATGTAGTAATGCAAAATACTTAAAAGCCAGACACTTCAGTGCCCCTACTTGTGTTTGTGTGTGTGCATATGCTGAAATCAAACAGTCCCTCTCCCGCTCTCTTAGCTCATTTAGGCTGCATGTCAGACAGAATGGCAATCAGACTCTCTCATCAAACTCCACTGCCCTTTTACTTTGTCTCCTACCTCTTGGCTCATCTTGTTTGGCGAGTTGCTGCTTTTTAAACTCCCATCAAAACGTCTGGCAAGGGGACACAGCACAGCTCTCCTTACCTTTTCACAAGGCCCTCTGATGTTCACCCCATATTCTTTGATGATGTTACACTACAGATACAAATGCCAGTCTGTTCTCAGAGATCGACTAAAGAACAAGAAAAAGTTATGCTATCATGCTCCAAAGATAAGCTACAGGGGCATATGCATTCTTATCACTCTGGCATACAGCTGCACACATTCAAATGCATGCATATGGGCGCACACACACACACACACACACACACACACACACACACACACACACACACACACACACACACACACACACAGAGGACTTCTTTCAAAGAAGTTTGCTTTTTTATTACTTCCTTTCCCATTCAGTGGCCTCCCCACTTTCCAGAGTGCCCTGGGTGTGCAGTGAAAGAGTCGTGCTTGTTATGTGCTCCGGGCTCTCCAAACCCAGCTTTGTTTTGTCCAGATAGCTCTCTCTCCCTCTCTCTCCTTCTCTGTCTCTCTTTAATATTCACATTAAGAGTCTTGGCTCTCACAAGACGGCTGTTTTCCCAGTTTTCTCCCCACTAACAGCCAAGTGTGGCCCCTGTGAGTGTAAACATGCAGGAGGGAGGGACATCTCCTGACAAACATCTCCAAGGATGTGCCACCCTGCCCCGTGTCATTCATTCTCTACCTGGCACTGAAGCTAAACTGTTAACACTGAAGTGTGAGCGCCCGAACCCTAAAGGACTGCCAGCGGCTGCACATGCCTGGTCTGCCTAAATTCACACTACGCTCACATCTGCTCTTCACACGATGCAGTGCATAAGTGCATCACAGAGTTTGTGTGTGCGTTGTAAATGCAGAGTGGCTTGTGGAACTTCACACAGTGACAGAATAACAAGTAACTTAATGTACACACTTCTCATAAACCTAATTTGAGATTTCACACCATTCTAATTCATTCTTAAGTATGCCTTGCTTTGTCCCCTTACACTGCACCGAAAGTCCTTATATGTCAGCCCGTTCTGTCAGTGTGAGTTGTGAATGTGTCACCATGACAAATTCTTCTACATTAATTGCATTTGGCAGTTAAGGTTATTCTCACTTGGACTGTAATGTCTTCCAGGGGTCCTTTGTTTAACCAGGTGGCCAACATAAGAACCACCTCTCACAGAGTTGATATCTGAAGACTTGCACCCACTGGAGAAAACTGCCATTACCTTGTAGCCTAGTATCTGCCAGTAGCAGCACAGGACTAGCAAACAGCATGAATTAGGAGCGGAGCCTATATTTAAACAGAAGATCACCCCAAACATTGATAAGGCAGTGCACTGCATGGCAGTCAGACCCCTGTGATGTTAACAGCACTATGCTATTATCACAGGTGTGATCGCTCACCAGCCCACAACCGCATTTACATCTTAATTACCAGCCTAATCAATGGGGTTGCACTTTGACTTCATTTGTGACATTCATGAAACCTCATTTAAGATGTAAGAATAGGCCATCGGTAAGAGAGAAGCACCTATTTTCACTGCGGGATACAAAAAAGATTAAAAGGGGCAGACTCCTGAATTCTCACAGGCATGATCACACTGCACAGCGGGGTTGACGAACTGAGCTCTGGAAGATATTTATGATAATTGCATACTCCTCCCAAAATGACAAAGCAAATTGGTGAGATGCGTAGAGTATGACAGAAAACGGATGACTTACGGGACTTGAGCCGGGTGATTTAAATGGCAAGTGATTGAACAACAAACTCGCATTAAGACCTTATTGATGAGTTCAGAGTTTCATTTGGGATCAATAAGACGATTGGTAGAGGCTGAAGCCAATACATGCAGCAGGGAGAGACTGCGGGGTGGAGAGATGAGAGGTTATTGAACCGCTTAGAATAGAGAAGACGCCGGATTTTGTTTATGTAAGGGCGGCCTGAGAGTAAATTCCTGCAAACAGCACCAACTGGCGGGTTTTATCCAGAGTGGTGGCAGGATATCATCATACGGTGATCTCAGACTATGTAAGCAAGTGGTTTTTGTTAATCAGCTTGAAATAATGCCTGATTACAGACGACATCTCGGTGTAAATCTCGACCTGTGAAAGGTTAAAATTTGAATGTCAAAATATTTTTTTAAGGCAAAATTTAAACAAATAGCTTTTCAGCCTGAGCCAGAAATGCCACATGTTGCAAGTGGGTGTGTGAAAACTAGTTAGTTGGGTAACGGTGAATTGAAAATCTTTAACCTAATGGTTAAAGTGGCTGAAACAGACCGTTGAAAGTAACAGACAAGCAGTTTCTACCAATCCAAAAACACAAATGCCACCTCAAACTTTGGAACAAAACAAAAACAAAACGCATGTAACACAAAAACATCTACTATGATAAAAAAATTTTGTGTTAAGTAATATTTGGTTTAAAGTTCACTGAGATGGGCTGAAGTAGACGAGCAGGTACTGTACTCATCTCAACTATTAAATGTAGATTTCTGCTGTTGTGCGAAGGCTTGTTTTAAGCTGCTTTTCCCACTGGTGCCGAAAAGAGGAATTCACTTTGATCGCTGATCTAAACTCAGTTTTAGCTGGAGCAGGCTGTATGGGTGAGAGGCCTGGTACTGTAAAGCTTGAGGAATCACAGCTGTGTCATCACTCTCCTCCCACAGTGTGACAGATGATGCTAACAATGAACATTTCATCTTCAGCTGCAGCGCAAGCTCCTATAAGACAGAGATGAAGTACATGGGGCGAGATGAATTACAGCGCGGTGATTTATCACGACAGGCCAATAAGAAAAATACAAATGAACAATTAGCAAATTTAACCTTAATTAACTGCTCGGAGACAAAAGACGAGCTTGTACAGCATGTGTGAACATGTTTCGAAATAGTCAAAGCACAAGGCTAATCTTCACGCAGTTTGAAGAATATTACTGTGTTAATTAGGGTTAATTGAATAATTTGCCTCACTGCATAATGATTATGGATGTCAAACACAGAGGAGCTGTCTTGATTAAGCACAATGTTCTGAATGAAGGATGTTTGGTTAGTGGGCAAGTCTGAAATACTTACAGATTAAATGTTAATCAAAAGCCTTTAAAAGTCACAAATATTATTTTTGCTCCTTAAAACAGAAAGCATTATTATGTATTTTTGAAGGCTAATCAAATTACTTTGATGGTGTAATTAGTTCTGCAACACATTAACAGTTTCATTAAGCAGATGCAGTACAAAATAAGACAATGAGAAACTGTGAAGTTTGCCTCGTTTGAACCATACTCGTGTCACATGTGTTCAGTTTTTCATTCAGCACCTGATTTGGGAAAATTTTGTTTCCCACACCGTCTCTTCATGAGTGATAATGCAGTTTAGCTGGCAATACAATGTCTGCACGACATGCTTCCCTCATCTCACCGCTGGCTTGAGAATTAAGACCCACAAGATCTTTGGCACAATTTGTGCACTCCTGCATTCACACACACACACACACACACACACACACACACACACACACACACACACACACACATACACACAGACCGCCCCCCCCCCAACCCTAAGGGTTGATTTGAGAAGAAGTTCTAAAATTATTAATTGTTAGTAAATAAAAGAACATTTTCTGTTTTGACATTGTGCAAATAAGCAAAATTTGCAGAAACGCCCTCCACCACCTCCTAAATGAGTGAGCAAAAAAAAGTGTGTCTTTAAAGCTAGTGAAAGAATAAAGTGGAGTTCTTAATTAGAAGATAACAGAGAGGTGAAAAGTTGACATCAACACAGAAAGTAAGTCAATTAACTCAGGCTGAAAAAAATGAGAGTTTACACACACACACACACACACACACACACACACACACACATATATATATATATATATATATACACACACACATACATGTATATATGTGGTTGTTTATTTACATTTACGTGTGTGTTTGTGTATGTATTCAAAATATATGTGTGTGCTACAGAGAAATAGGATGATGCCATCATCCAGGGAGTTGGCAGCAAATATCTGGTTAACAAATGATGATGTGAATACATGGCCTCATAAGCCTATAAATCAGACTTCCCCTTACAAATTAATAGAGTTCACAGTTGACAGCTGAGGGGGAAAATCGTAAATTATGTTTGGCACGAGAAAATGGAACAAAAACTGGAGGGAAGATCTGTAAAAGAAAATAACCCTGCTTTGTTTTGATTGTTGTTTTCCTAAAAATTAAGAATAGAACATGCGGCCACACAGTCACTGAAAGAACACAATTAAACATATGAGGGCACTTTTTCCTAGGTTAGCTACTTACAGTGCAGAAAAAGAGCTCTCCTGAATAAAATGACCAACATTTTGAACACAATTGTTATTGCTTATGCACACATTTTCTGCAGTGCAGACATTTTTATGTCATCACAAACAGCTGTGAGAGAAATGGCAGGGCAGGATTATTGTCAAATGGTATGAGGATGACATCAAAGCTTAAAGAGGAAAACGCAGTAAAAAGAATAAAAGAGGACAACAGAAACACAAGAGAGAAATGTGGGGGATGCACGGAGGAGGGCTAAGTACCAGGAGCGTGTCAATGTGGGGGGCTAATGGTGGGGGTACCAAGGTTGCAAGCAATTTCTCTTTGTTATCAAGTGAAATGACTCTGCAAATATGACAATAAATCACAGTGGAAATCAATCTGAGAGGAGGCAACTGTGAGCCACTGATAATGCATCAATCAATATTTAATGTTTAGACTTTAATTAATCCACAGGCACCAAGCATTCTTTAAGTGACAAAGGGGGAGGAGAGGGGAAAAAACGAGCAGGGAGTGCTTTTGCATAGAATAGCTCTTATATCAAACTGAGACACTGAGCTGAGCAGCCTCATCAGTCGATTTTCCACAGCTTCTCAGTGTTGCTTTATTACCTATTCTCTTATTTATAAGAGCTTCAAACTGAGGAGAATACAAGCATGCATCTGGAAGGTAGATGGAAATATGGAACTACATAAATATCTTTACTGAGTACATGCGACAATACTTAAGTGATGTTTGAAATATGCTGTGCATCTACTTGAAGTCTTAGTAACCAGGTAACAGTTTGCTGGTATTTATTGTTCCTCCGTGCATTTCAGATAAACTACCCAAATAATGATTGAAAGGTAAAAAGGTTTTATAGCTTTTCTGATTCCTTGTAAGAGAAGGCAAGTTAAAAAGTTAGTTCTAATAGAAGAGGCGAGATACATGGATAGAGGGAACACAGGGATACTGGAAACAATTTAATTAAAGGCATCAATAGAGTTTTACATTCAAACTGTGCTGAGCAGTTCTTTCTATACATGCTAAAAACTGACTCTAGTAAAGTGTAACCGAATATATATTTAGGTCTCACACTGTCACTCACATTGGTCTCTGTGGGCATGGATGGTGCACGGTGTTGCAGCTTTCCCACCTCTCCGGAACAAGCTCAGAGAATCTCTGAATTATGAAATAGAAAATGCATTAATCTTGTTGTAAATTAGAAATGAAGTCAAGATGTTACCATGTGCATGTTATCGCTACCATTTAAACAACCATATTTATTAATGAGCCACTCTCTGGACAAAGACGTGAGAGGTCTATCTCCAGGTGTGACTGCATGCAGTTCAGACGTGTGCCGTGCTGAAAGTGACTCCTTAAATACCTGTCAAGACTGTATTACAGAAAAGTGACCCCATTCAGACGCAGCCAGTTTAATAAAAAGGAGGGCCATGTCTAAGGGTGGCTATGTGGTGGCTTCGTCTCCCCCTCATGGTTACAAAAACTGACTGACGCTGGAAATGCATGGTGGCAAGAAGCTTCAAATCTAGTGTGGCCATCCAGCAAACATACTGGTGTCTTCCATTTGGTAACATTTAAATAGCGGTGGCACCTGGTCAGGCAACTTATTGGATTATTGTATACCAATGACAGAGAAAGCATTTCTAGAAGCAGTGTATGTCCTCTGTCTGGTAAAATATTTTAATTAAAATGAAATGACATTACTTGTATATTACCAGTCTAAGGGTGGGGAAAGAAATTACACATTAAGAGATCATCATCTGTACTGGTTTTCTAGCCTGATCTTCTTTTACAGTTAAAAAGTGTCAGCTTGTCCAGGTCTAATTGTTCACCCTGCAGTCTCTAACCTTGCTGGAGAACGAGGCTGTAGTTTGAAACTCGGAGAAACTCATACTTTTTCCTTAATTGTGGGAATGCAGCACTTCAGGGCTGTAAGAAGACTAAGCTCCATCTCAATAAACCAGCTGCCCCCGGTCTCCATACCTGCACACTGCTGACACTGCTGTAACATCAAGATTCAGGAGCTCTATCGAACAAAAATCCCCGTCTGAACAATGCAACCATGAAGTCGTTATGAAGGACCATTTCAGTGCGGCGCCATGCTTAGCCCTCGCCCTCTGATCACACTGACACATCCCACAGGTACTAATTACTGAATCTACTTCTCGGAGGAGTGGCGAGAGAAATAACATAGAAGACACTTGACATTTAGATACCTGCTGTAAGATTCACAGGGATAATTGGGACACAACCGAGAGGGAGGTCCACCAAGTCTGTTTTAGTTGATAAAATAGCTTTAGGTAACTCTCAGAGTCAGGCACATCACCAAAAACATGACCTCAGGAGAGCAGTGAAAGGGTCAAGGCAGTGAGAGAAAAGAACACAAGCATTTCAAGCTTAAGAACTAGCAGTTTGTGGATAGTTATTTTAGAAGTTCCTTGAGATGTGGATGAATGGCTTAATTATAACATAATGCATGCTACCCCACTGCGCACAGATTTCCAGGTCTTTTATTTTGAAACAGCACACAGCTTGGTTGAATGTGCTCTAGCTCTGCTCTCTAACTTTAAACATAAGTTGAAGAAGTTAAACGATGATAACTGTGGATGTCTTCTAAATGGCTTTAGCCTGCACAGTTTCCACTGAAACGAAATCACTTCAAAGCCATTTCTCACTGAAACTGCTGCAAGACAAAAACAACATCCTTATAGTAATCATTTCAACATATATTGATCAGAAATGGAGGGGAGCTGCAGAGGGGGAGAGCTGTATTTAACTGACTTTTATGACAGTTGTTAAGTCATTTCCTGAAGCTGTGGTTTATGTCTTTGCAATAACCTCCATGAATGATGTAATGAGAGATTATGATACTTCCTCCCTCTTTTATGCGCTTCCTTCACACCAGCATGTTAGTGCATGCAGTGAAATTAAACCAATACCAGTACTTAATTACTGGATATTGGTCATATAGCTGGCGAATGTAGCATTATGTTAGCTGCTCCACTTGACAACGTCTGCTGCTCTTTGTAAAAGGAAGCTTTAGGGTGGCATCTTTTTTTTTTTTTTCTATTTTATGCAAATGGAGAAATTAGTTTTTCAGGTAGCTGTGGACACAGCAGGCTGAGATTTTTCTTTGTTAATATGTTTGTTTTATATATATATATATATATATATATATATATATATATATATATATATATATATATATATATATATATATATATATATATATATATATATATATGTACACATGTGTAAAATCAGACCTATGCACACTGATAATCACACATAAGATAGAGTTTGAACCATTCTGTAATTGGTTGACAGCGAGTCACATGAAACACTTTTACTGTCACATACAAGTTAAATATCCACAGGGTCCTCTTAGTTTTCCTTTTTTGTGCTTCTTCACAATAGTCCAGTGTTTGAGAGGAGCTAGACAGTTGCCAACAGAACATATCCAATTGGTCATGGTCATTAAAAAAGAGGGACTAAAACAAGCTACAGTGAAACTGAGTTATTCGGGGGTGTGGGTGTGTGTGCGGTGGCAGTGGAGCCACTGGTTGATATATTAGGATGTATCAGCGTGAAACATAAAATGAGTAATAATCCAAAGTGTGAAATGCAGAAAGCTGCGGACAGACAGGGCTATCCGAAGAGGCTGAGTATGACATTGGCACCAGAAAGACGGTAAGAGTGTGAGATGCATCTTAATTCCCCCAGACATATGTGAACATGTGTAACTGTATCATCAGTTCCACCCAGAATGCCACAGGCTGACATGTCTGCAGCCGAGGCCATGTCTAAGAGAACGAGGTAATAGCAGCCTGCTGTCATCTCCTGTCACTCTAAAAAGGGGAACTGTCAGACTAGAAACCAGAGGTTTTCTGCCGAGAAGACACATAACACTATCTTTTGCGTAAATGTAATAAAAAAAAAAGCATGGTTTTATATTTGACATAATATGACCACGAATCACAGTCTGAGCTAAGAATGACTGTATTCATATCTGTCTGCATCTGTGTAAAACCTCCGCAACCACTAAGGAGGACAGGACTAATTACATAACCCAGAAATGATGATATGGTTTATGCTTTGCCTTCAAACAAGTATATGCCTGTACTTGTAGTTGAATCAATCTTAAATGCCAGTTTAGCTTTCAAAACAATGTGTGAAATCCTTCAAAACAGTCAGAACCAACTTCAGTCTGTTCTGGGATATTGACAACAACAACAATAACAAAACAGAACAAATATTATCTATGTCTTTAAGAGTAAAATAAACGTATTTAATTCAGTGGGATATGATATGCAAAACTGTCAAAATTTCCTGACTCTACAGGTGGAATATATATAGTGAATATATATAGAACTTCAGTGCAACAGCTGCAAAATCTTTTGAATATTGTGAACTTGCAGATGTAGGCATTTTAAGGGGAGCAGTAAGGATGCATAGTGACATAACAAGGAGAAGACAACAGCGCAGAAGATGCAGAAGAGTAAAGAGGATGGGCACCACATGCATACTGGTTCTTCCCTTGTTACACTGCAAAGAAAAGGATGGGGGGGGGGAGGATGATGAGAATCTGTGGCCAAAGGAGCAGGAGAGACGGGATGTCACTCTAGTATACTATAGTTTACTGTATTGTGTGACCACTGAAAAATAATTATCTTCCCCCTCAATACATGAAAATGTAAGTGCTGATGCACAAAAGCATTCAGGTGATCTCAGAAAAACAGCAGCCTCGTACATCTGTGAAAACATGGATGAAATTGTCCAATATGCTATTCAAATTCTTAAATCTGTGTCATTGATTTTGATGCCCAAACGCCTTGCAAATCATTCTTCTTGAGTCCACAATGTACAGTCAGTCATAAGAAAGAAAATGAAAAAGTTAATAAATTATCATTTGTTCTGGACTCTTTGTTCCCGCTTCAAATTTGTAAGTCAAAGTTCATCAAAACACAATTTTATGAGACTACTTATTTTTTTTAACTTTGTGTGAACCACTAAATTTACTACAAGTCCAATTCTAACCAAATGAACTAATCTCACTAAATTTAACACCATTTAACTTGCCTGAAACCTTCACCTAAGATTAAATGCAGCAAATCACTACAGACTCATCCTGTTCTGAGCTGAATGACTCATAAACAACAACAAGAGGGCGAAGAAGGTGAAAAGTCGCAAGTGATAGTAGCCGTGTCTACTGTCTGACAAAACCTTTCCAGCTACACCTGTTTGTATGAGTTTGTATGATTATGTCATCCATTTTAGCATCCTGTCGATTAATCCCTCTGTCCATATGAAGCCCAAATTTGCTGCTCCGGATTTAAGAGTGCACCCAAGCAATATACAAGCTGATTGCGCATAAAGTCATAGGCTTGGTAATAGTCGAGTGCATGTGTGATGCGTGTGTGTGTGTGTGTGTGTGTGTGTGTGTGTGTGTGTGTGTGTGTGCAAAAGCGTGGGTCAAGGAACTTTAGGAATGCTGTGCTGCTCTGTCCTTTTGTGCAGACTTGCTCCTGTGCCAAGACAAGGGCCTTCTCTTTAATCCATGCTGATTTGGTAAACAGTGACGCTAAAACCGCTGTGGGCCAAAATCTAATTCCGTTGTTTTCTTGTCCAAAGAAAATGTGTATTTCTTTGGAGATGTCTTGAAGCAGATGGAAATGTGGGGGATAGATTTAATCTGACTAAGGCTCATGCTTTGATTGGACCTCAGATTAGGATTGGAGCTGAGTATTTTCAATAATTATTCTCTAGTTGAATTAAATGTATCCTCTTAACACACACACACACACAAAAAACATACGCTTGCTGTGCATGTCTGCCTGAACATCTGTAAGATCACTGCTTTTACTCTCAAAATTTTTATCAAGCAAAAGAAGACCTCAGCACTGACTACATACACTCAGTTTACAGTAGATGCAATTAGTCTGCATGTAAAAAAACTAAACACAATCCACAATTTTCCTTGAAATATCCTCATTTCAGCCTTATTTCATCTTCATTTGTACTGCAGTCTGCAAGGGACAGGATAATTATGTTGCAGCATTATTTGGGACATTCAGGTGATTGAATTCATTCGAAAGCCAGCAGTCTCCTCTCCACCCTGCTGCCACCTGGACAATAGCCTGGAAACTTATCTCTTAGCTCCCTACTGTCTCAAATCAAACGAGTATTGTTTTTTTTTCTTCTTCTTTGTCTTGCAGACAATCCAACCTGTGAGCTTGTTTGCTAATTGATGGTAAAGTAGCAGGGGCATTTATCCTCCTGTTTGTAGGCGTGGAGCCATGTTGCCCTTCTTCCTGTTGTGAATAAGTCCCACTTACCCAGCCCGCTTAAGCTCCATTGTTCTTTTTATCACTGACCATTTTAATAAATCTCAAGTGGTAATCTCAAAGTGCCACCCACCAGACACTCTTTAAGGTGCATGTAAAAACAGTTACCTGCCACAACAATGGCCTTGTTGACTGACATTATCTGACAAGAGTGGACAAAGAAAGCAGCTGGCCCACTTTACATAATGTCAGTCTTAACCTACCTGCACCACCCCACCCCTCTGCTCCTCCCAAGAGGGAGTAAGATGGAGTAACGAAGGAAAGAGAGAAGAGAGTGTGGGATGGCTTTTGATGTGGGAGGAGGATGAGTGGAAGGGGGTCACTATGTCTACTTTTAAGACTTTATCAGGAGAGTGTAGGACCTGCACTTCTCTTATCACTGTGGAAATGACAGTGTAATTCACTTTGTGTGTGTGTGTGTGTGTGTGAGAGAGAGAGAGAGAGAGAGGGAGTGTATATGGTTTAATAAAGGGGAAAAAGTGGAAAAAAAAAGAAGCCCCAAGCACCAACAAGGCAATGAAAAAGAGAGAAAGATTAAAAAAACATATGTTTTAGAAGTCATTAAGAGAGACTCAGAAGAGCCTGCTGTGGACTTGATTTACACTGGGCAGTAAGCCTTTGGTGAGTGTAAACGATGTATTAATTTTTAAAGAGATTTTTTTTTCTCTCTTCTTTAAGTGATAAAAAAAAATCTCCATCTGGTCAAGTGTGAAGTAGGACAGAGCTAGATTAGAGAATGTTCTGTGTTATCTTATCTGAGCATGGGCTTAATGTCTGTACAATCAATGCTCTTCCAACAAGTGGTTCATTAAAAACAGAATGGCAATCTTTAATTCCGTGTATTACGGATGTGCATTGGCACAAAAACTGGCAGGAGGAACAGCAGAAAGAGGAATATAGATTCACATTTTTGTAATTTTGCCTCTTCACAACACCGTTGTGGATTTTTAATTGTACTGCATGCTTTCAGCTTTAATTCAACAGTTGCACTTCATCTTTAGGAATTACAGCCATTTTTATACATCTTCCAGCGCCTCAAAAGTAATTGGACAATTGACTGACAGGGAACTTGCCAAATTAATTTGATAAAATATCTGCAGTTGATTCCAAGTGCTGAACTTGCCTGTGGTATTTTCTTCCATTGGGATGCTCAATATAAAGTCTAAAGAGATGTTGATGCAAGTTTAGGAGGGCATCATTAGGCTGTAAAAACTCTCAGAGTGATAGCCAAAACTTTAGACGTGGCTAAATCAACAATCTGGAACATTCTTAAAAAGAAGAAATGCACTAGCCAGCTCAGCAGCACCAAGGCTCGAAAGACCACAGAATTATTTCCTTGGCTAAACAAAACGAAAACAAACAAAAACTTTACAACATCTAACCCCGTCAAGAAAATGTTAACAGACACAGGCAAGTCAACAATAAAGAGAGGCCTTCAGGACTGTAAATACAGAGCGTTCACAACAAGATCCAAACCAGGACGACCAGATCAGACTTTGTCAGAAAACATCTAAAAGAGGCTACACAGTTCTAGAAAATTCTTTGGACAGATAAATCAAGATCAAGCATGGGGAAGGAAAGGAACAGCTCATGACTGGAAAGCATACCACATCATCTGTCAAACATAGCAGAGGCAGTTTTGTGGTATGGTCCTGTGTGGCTGTCAGTAGACGTGCATCACTGGGGTCACCTGAATATTTTTGGACTGCTGGACAAATAGCTTCTCATTCTCCCGGCTCTGGGGGACTGTGTTCTGCATTCTGTGAACTAAATGTTAAATTTATTAGATAAGAAAGTAATAATCATTAATGGCAGGCCTACACCAAAGTTGATAACACTAATTTAATTGTTGACATGTGAGAAGTAACATCATCATCTATGGAGAAAGAGTTATTTATTAGAATACCACCCCAGTCTCAAATACTCTTGCTGCTTTCTAGTAAAAACAAAAAAAACCCATTTCACACTTGTACTATAGATGTGAAACAACCTCAGCAACTTCTAAGAGGGCTCACAAAGACAAAAAGGCAACTTTTTCGTCATGCAAGTTTATCTATGAATGCTGTGTAGTCTTTAAGGCTCCCTGTAATCTACTGGTTTGTCAAAAACACATTCAAATGGTCATGAGCTTCCATCACTGACGGCATCTCATGACGGTCTTGTATTTTACTGCCAATGTACTGTTCTGACAAAAGTACTGCTTTATTCAGCACCCTATCATTAATCTGTATGAGCACTGGCATACAGCAGGACAACAGGGACAACAACCCATCAGCCAACTTCTTTCTGTCCTATTTGTCCATTGCTCACATGGCCTCTGCCCCAATCATTCAACCTCATATCTATAATTCATGAAGTTCCTCTGGCTCTGCTCTCACACCACTGCCAGCCCCTATAAATGAGTGCAGAGGTATAAAGCTGTTCAGTGCCAGTATCTCGTCATGCTTAGAATTGCAATGGCTAGGTTTGATCTTCATCCGTCATGTGGGTGAGGCGTCTGCTAGGATATTTCCCCAAAATTATTACAACTTTTAACTTCCAGCACCCATAAATTAGGAGCACATGACCCATAATGCCACTATGTGAGGAGAATGTATGGACTGCTATAGCCATAGAGTAATTACAGATTTAAAGTGGAAACGTGACTGAGCATTCTGAAAATAGACCACAATGTATGTAGGAAAAGTGTGAAAAGTAGGGACTATGCAGTTAGTTTATTACAATTCCTGCTGTCTGTATTTAAGAGGAAGTGCCTGTTGATTGAAGATCGACACTGTGATGTCTTCTACTGTCTGGAAATAAAAAGTAATAACTAATATGTCTCTCCTTTCCTATACAGTGGTGTTGAAAGGTCCTTAGCCAAAGCACTACAGCCTTGCTTACTGATAGACAAGAACTGGGATTCGGGAAAAATCAGGACTTCTAAAAATGACCATGCATGCCAGCAACCCCCCTTTTTATGGGTTTAAAAGAAAAAGATGTATATATTATTCATTCACTAGGTCAGACCAACCTGGGTGTGGGACTATTACCAGAAAAGGAGAGACCAAACATCTGTTGTTAAATGCAAGCAGACTGCATTGTGACATGTTTGCAGTCTTGTCCTCTTCAGATGTTTGGCCTACAGTGATCCACTTCAAACACTTGGCTTGTGTCGCTCTCTCTTTCTCTTGCACAAACCCTCTTTTGCTCTCTCATTCTCTATCTTCGTTGGTCTTAGCTGAGCTGCATGACTGATACCCTCCTCTCCCTGACTCCTTCATTCCTCTCTCCAGTATCTTTAAACTGCTTTATTTCCCTCTTTCGCAGCTTCTATGTCAATGCTCCTCTCTGGTTTTTCCTCTGCCATTGTTGCTGGTCTTCCCTTGGCTTGCATCTACTATGTATTAGCATCTTTAAGCTTGCGTGCTTGGTCATGATGCAATCTGATCACCCATGCTGGATGATCCTCACCTGATATCCCACGTAAGACAGATTCTTAAGCAGGTTAACTTCTAAGCCTTAAGAAGAAAGGACACACTGCTTCATTCCCCCCCCCACTTGCATACAGTGCAACAGAGGCTAAGCTGGCATTAAATTTGGGCAAACAAAGTCCCAAGTAACATCATGCCACTTTTCGGGGTTCATGATGGTGTTCTGCGCAGAATATAACTTAAAAACATTGACTGGAGGGGTGTAATGTCACAGCAAAAAACAGAAATAGTGAAAATCATTTATAAAGGATGGGATGACTGCAGCACTGAATCAAAGGGACAAGCTAGTCTGATTAGGCTGGGGCCACTTTCCAGAAACCAGGATGAGGTTGGAGAAGTGCAGGCAGTGATAATTGATGGGACATCTGCTGAACTGCAGGTGTCTTCTCTCATGAGACTTAACAGATGACTTTACCCAGTGACACCATGCTGTTCAACAACAGCACATGTAAAGCATACATATAAAATGTGTATAAATTAGGAATCAAACAAATCAAACTTTGGTGCTAAGTAGCACATTTTGTGGGAACTGGGACAAAGTAGTAGCAGAAAACACTGTGAGACATTATCAAAGCAAGGCCGACTCATTACAGTCTAAAAGCAAAAATATGCAGGAATATAAAAATATACGCTCACATTTAGTTGTTATTTTCATGCTTAATTGATTATCAAATCTACACATTTCCAAAAATAATAAATTCATAAATTACAAGAGACCAAATAATCTAGAAAAAATTTTTTATTATTTGAAGATGATGACCAACAGCCACGTCTACAAAGAATTAAGCACATAATGTTTATTTTTCATGTGATAAATTGTTTTTCAGCAATCATCTCAGTGGCTAATCAAGTAACGGTTGTGGCTTGCCATTGAAGGCAGAATTAGCAGCTTTGGTTATCAGGAATTCATACCACATCAAACGCTGCCTGGTACCTTATGATGGTTGACAGATTTGACATAACATCATCAGATCTGCTCATGAATGTGCTCACATCTCATGCCCAGACAAACAGATCTAATGCCCTCATCATGACTTCAGAGGAAAGGCATCAGCAATCCTTACATGAGAATGGACCTCAACACAACTACACTTGCCTACAGATGAAGAAGACATTATTTTTTTGCAAATACAGCTGGCAGGCAACTTAAAAGGGCCATTAGACTGCTCTTGTAATTGTTGAAAGATAAGAGAACAGAGAATCGGGAAAAATGCAACCAGGACAGAGACGAGAGAGAGAGAGAGAGGGGTGGGGAAACATTCTTCAAAGCAATATCAATTTTACCATTGCTTCAATTTAAATTGATTTTCTTCCTTCAAACACTAAAAAACAGATGCTAAGATGCTTTTCTTCACAGTGCCGCCAAATAGAATACATAAGAGCCACAATGGAAGAGAAAAAGAAAGGAGAATAGAGACAGAAAGAAAGAGAGAAACACAGAGAGGCAGAACATGGAGTTCCGCATCTCTTTGATTTCTATCTTGGGGCTATACTGAGCAATTACTGGCTGGAACCTTTAAAGAAGCTGATTACAGGCAGTCACTGACAGCAGAGCAGTCAGACAGACCTGGTCCCAGGTACTAGTCAGCAATCTGTTGGGCTTCTCACCAGCACTCTAGCTTTTAGCAAGCCCCTCCATACCAAAGTTTTTCAATAGATTTGCAGAGTAGCAAGTAGTGATTAAAAATTGTCCATGTCTAGGCTGAAGTTGATAAAGGTAGAGGGTTGAATGTACAGACTCCAGTCAGTCAGTCCTTCCGTTTCATCTTTCTGTGTCCCTGGAAGTCAAAAGAGGCAGACAGTGATGTAAGGTGTTGGAAAGAGGGATGGTGGGAGAGGGAAAGAGCAAGGGAAGGGGCACATCATTTGTTTCCAGTTTTCTCACAGCTCCAGGCCTGGCGCTTGTACTTCTGTTGATTTACGGCCTTTCTCAACATGACCACATCTGAGAGAGGAATAATTAGAAGGCTCTAAAACTGTGCAGTTTAGGGCTGTTGTAATGAAATTTGTTGGCCTGCAGTTGCGTCTTTGGGGTGGAGTCATGGCAGAGAAGCAGACAGGGGAGACGAGGAAGACGTAGGTGAGCGTCTTAGATTCCAAACAGTCGTATGAGAGTGCAACAGAAAGAAAGTCCAGACGGGATTGCACTCTCAAACACACATACCCTCGGATCTTACCATTTCATTTCCCCAAAATCTGATCCAGCTTGTTCAGAGCGAGCTGTGCTGTGCCTTTACAAGATAATTTTATTCCTACCAACTCCTTGTTATGGTGATTAAATATATCCCCACTGCAAGGCATCAATTACTGGGCAGTGGAGCACCACAAAGGGGCCTGGCTAGGTGCTAAGGCTGGGGAGAGGGCTTGCCTGCCTGGCTGCCTGGCTTGGCAGCTGCTGTCCTGGCTGAGATCTACAAGACGGAGGAGTTCCAGGCCTTGTCAGTCCCCTGCTCAGCTCCAGGGGAGAGCTGAGAAGTGCTGCAGGGACCTGGCTAAAGGGAGCCCTGGCTATGCAAGCAAGCAGCTGCCTCCCTGGCTCCAGTGTACGATAGAGTTCCTGAGGGGAAGCCAGAACGCCCCCCACCTCACTCTGTCTTTCTCCCTCTCTCACTGAAAGAGTTTGCTGCACTGAAACAGGTTCTCCAAATATTACCACCTTCCCATAAACAATAAAAGCTCATCTCTTGCACTGGCTGAAATAGCAAATAAAAAAAGAATTGCTAATGGCAGCAAGAAAATACTGAAACCAGATGCGGTGTTTAACCCATCAGTTTTGTCAGCTGAACTTTCATTGCAGCTAAATGTCAGGCATCTTTTGCAAGATTGCTGCCATCACATACAAACAGCTATAATCTTGTTTATGTTATCACTCTCCCTCCATTTATCCTGTGTGCAGGGTTTTCAACATACATGCACTTTTCTGTTATTCGTTGTCCTAATGAGAAATAATAATAAGCGTGGATGATTTAGCTAATTTTAATACAACAGAATGCCATCACTTCTTAGCAATGAAAATGTGTAGTAATCAAACATCACCTACCCTTGTGGCAGGCCCATCCAGATGACCCCTCGACATCCCCACCAGCAAGAATGGCAGCTATGCAGGCGGCCCTGTTTTAATGGCACATAGCCTCTTATTTACTGATCCTGGGGCATGCATCATTTACTCTGAAGCTACTGGTTTTTGTCCACCTGTCATCTGACCCCTTCCGCTACTCTTGGAGAAGGCATGGGGCTCAGGTGGTGTAAAAAGCATTCAGGGTAAAAAGAAAAATATACTGCAAAATATATTCGGCTATCCAAGCACTCTGATGTGTTGCAGAATGTCTGAATGGATTGTTATTTGCTTGAAAAGTACAAATGCAAATGAGCTGTCTACAAAATATGAAAAAGTAACATAGAGTAACACAGACAATAAAGGAAACATAAAACAAGATAGGTCAGCGTGAGGACATGCTCGATCTGAGCACAGGAAGTGTGTAGCCAGGTATTAAAGACAGATCCAGACAGGATAAGGTAAAACATGAGAGCAATGGTGTCCTTGCCAGAGCATGAACTAATGCTGGAATTCACATGGGATTGGAAATAACGTAACAAACAAACATAAAATTGTCTAAAAAAATGTATTAATGTTGCCATTTAATAACTAATTCTGTGTAACATTGCAGATGCACTGCAAAGTAAGTCATGTACTGCAGTTGCTTCAATGAGAGGATTTCTGATAAGACCAGACTGACACAACTCTCAGCAAGTCTACTCCAAACAACAGTGCAACACTTCATTGGACATGTGTGGACCTCTTTTCTATCCAGCCAGCCTTTCCCTGCTCACTTTCTAATCAGGGAAGGGGAGGGTTAAGGGGCGGCCAGCCAAGAGGACTGAAGAATCTTACTAGGATGTAATCCCGTCCAAGTGGCACTGGCTCTTTCTTCTCTCTTGTTAGGGCTCCTTTGTGAGGCTCCAGAGCTTGGGGCCCGGAAGGGAGCAGAGGATGTGCAGTGGATGTAGCAGTAAGGCCTGGGGAGAGGTGAAGGTGGGGGTCTGGGTATAACCTACACTTTAAAGGGGTGGGGTGGGGGGGGATGCAGGTAAAAAGGTATTAATTTCAGCTATAACATCGCTTGAATCAGCTGCTTTTACATCAAATGGGTTGCTGTTTCGAATTTGGTATTAATATTTTTTAAATGTGTATTGGTATGTAGTCTGTTTGGTTACAGTAGCCAACAGTGCTTAAAATTATCAAACTTCTAAATGTAAAATTTTAAACCAGAGTGAAAGAGACCTTCAAAGTCAAATTTTAAGCAGCAGAATTATGACTCAATTTCAGCCACTATTTTTAAAGATGTCAGAGTATTTGTTTTTTAAGGTACAATATGGGAGATGTAGGGTAGCATCTTTGATTTGTTATTCTCTCTCACATGTAGGGCACCAGGTGATCACTTGAGAGCTGATTTAAACATTACTTTTACACTTTCAAGATTCAGTACAGTTCAGGTTTATTTATAAAGCGCCAAATCACAACAAGTAGCCTCAAGGCATTTTATATTGTAAGATACAGACCCTACAATAATGCAGAGAAAACCACAACAATTAGAAGACATATAAGCAAGCACTTGGTGACAGTGGAGAGAAAAAACTCAATTTTAACAGGAAGAAACCTCTGGCAGAACCAGGCTCTGGGAGGAGCAGCCATCTGCCACAACCAGCTGGGGGTGAGGGGAGGGAGACAGGACAAAAGACACACTGTGGAAGAGAGACAGAGATTAATAATCACTAATGATTAAATGCAGAGTGGGGTATAAACACAGAGAGTGAAAAGAGGTGAATGGAGAAGAAATGCTCAGTGCATCATGAAAAGCCTCCAGCAGCCTAGGCCTATTGCAGAGTAACTTAGGGAGGCTTCAGGGTCACCTGATCCAGCCCAAACTGTGAGCTTTGTCATAAAGGAAACTTTTTGGCCAAATCGTAAAAATAGAGAGGGTGTCTGTCTCCTAAATCCAAACCGGGAGCTGGTTCCACAGAAGAGGGGCCTGAAAGCTGAAGGCTCTGCGTCCCATTCGACTCTTAAATATCCTAGGAAGTAATCCAGTGGTCTGAGAGCAAAGTGCTCTACTGGGGTGAAATGGATTATTCAAGGCCTTGTATGTGAGGAGAAGGATATTAAATTTAATTCTGGATTTAAAAGGAGGCCAATGAAAAGAAGTCAATATGGGAGAACTGTGCTCTCTCTTTCTAGTCCTTGTCAGTACTCTCGCTGCAGCATTTTGGATCAAAATGAATCAGAGTAAGCTGTAAAAAAAAGGGTTACTGTTTACACACACCAAATATTCTGACTCTTGCTCCTTCTAATTAAAGGCACAAAATACAGAAATGTAGAACGATGGAAAAAAAATGATTGTAAATGTTTAAATAATACAGTGCATATTGCAGTGGATAGTGTTCTATATTGCCATATTTGCACTGTATGGTTAATGTATGATGACACAGTATAGCCAAAGAAACTTCTGTAAATCTCTGTATGTAACACTAAGTGCAGCAAGGGCAAAACACAATCACTAAACATAAGTTATATTAACACAACACATATTTGTCAGCTAGAAACCATGTGATCTATGACAAATGAGTATATATATCCAATAAAAAAATTAATACAATCCATACACACGTATTCTTTTTTCTTCTCGGCCTCTATGCACATCTGTCTCCTCATGCATAAACAGATATGGGCCAGAATGTAAGTCTCCTTTGAAAATAAATGGCTTATGTATCCATACCAATACATGTCTATATATCTTTTTCATTGAAGCCTGTTTGTATGACAGCACTGCCACTGGACCATCTGTCCCCACTCAGCACGATATTGCTGTCTTTCTGCTCTTCTGAAGTGAAGCTGTCTAGTTAGACAGACAGTAAAGGGGTGGGGATGGAGCTCAGTAGGAATGCAGCTCTGTGTATTGTTTGTAAAAATAAACCATCTGGACAAAGATAGTCGAAGAGAATTTATATTAAACAGCTGCATAAGCAAGCTTCTGTGTGTGGACTGGTGATGCAACAAGACCACACCACAAGTCTGAATCTGATCATCCTCCAGGACAAGGAAATAAAGAAATTAAAGAGGATTTTTGACTGGGACCCAGACCAATGTGTCTCTCAAAGTACCACGCGCCTTCCCATGTGGAAGGAAAAACAAGACTGCATGAGTGAGGAACAGACTGAGTAAAGCAGGGAGACAGTGTAGAGGGGCAAACCGGGGCGCACAGGAAAGCCCTAGAAAGTAAAGCTGAGATACTGTTGGCACATCACAAGGAGCAGATGTGGAGGGCCAAGAAGCCTGCTGCATGCAACTGGCCATCTGGCCAAGCTAAATATTGCCTCAGTGCACCCCCATTCTATTTGCCTTTGGCGCATTTGTATTGTCCATGGTCACACATAGGTACACTCCAATCACTGTCAACAGGGAGGGGGATTTATGGAGGTGCCATCAGGGTGATTAGTTCCACTGGTAAACAATGGCCTACCCTTGTTGTGTTTGACTCTGTGCGCTCTACAGCAGGCGTGAATGGCACGCAGCAGAACAGCACTCCCACTACTCAATGCTGTCTGTCTCTTTCTGCTAAAGTAACATCAAACAAACACTGTAAACAAAGGGGGCGACTAAACGCAGACACAGAATCAAAGGGTTGGTGTCTGCACAGAGGGACTGCAACACTTCACTGGTTGCAGAATGCCTCCTGCCCAGTATGGCCAACATTTCTGGACACAAACAACTGAGTGAAGCATAGCTGAGGAGCTGGAGCAGCTGCATCATAGAAAAGGAAAATAATTACCACTTGTTGAATGTGGTTTGAGGCATCTGTGTTAGCACATATGTAGTTTTCAGTGTTATTAACTGAATTGCATGCCATAGTTGCTACTGTTCTGTGACAGAATACAGACTTTGGTACACATATGGGGTTGTGCTGCTTAGTGTCAGCATAGGTTTGTACAACAATGTGTACATGCAGTGTTGGGAAGTAACTAGCTACATGTAAAGTTGTTATAAAATTAATCAAAATATAATCCATTAAAGGTATTTTGAAAAAAATATATACACTTAAATAAATGAGTTATCAATCAAAACAGTGACTGCAAAGGGTTTGCATCCAAAAATGCTGTTTTCTTCTGTCTTATAGCTGTTAGCTTAAATAGACTTAACAATGCCCTCCATCTGAAGTACAACAGTTTTGGTAAGCCTCACCTCAAGCATCTTCCTGATGTAAGCATTGGGGGAGGCTCTTGAACGATGTAACTTTCCAAAGCTGGTGAGGTAGCATTCACACTCGCATCACCTTTTCTCGAGCTCTCTTTGCTTTTCACGTGCAGCTTAATTCTTTAGGATTGTCTTCTAGGAAGGATGATTCAAGTGTGCGTGCCACTCTATTATATGAAACTGTTTTGATCAAGCATACTGAATCCTTTACGGAGGACAAACTACTGCAGACATGCTGACAGAAACAACCCGTGATAGAACAAGCTTTGAAAGTGAGACTCCTTTGAATATCACTGGAAATTGCACTCCATTTTCTTCAGAGGTTTGAGTTTTTAGACTCTTTGGGCAGTATTTGAACACATCTTTTGCCTATTTAAATAGCATATCGTGGTTTGGATACTGATACTGACAATCAGTTTATAACTTTGTATGTTTTAGAGAAAATTATGGAACTATAACTTTCTCCCCTTAAACTGTGCTTGGTTACCCTGCCCTTCTTGTCACAGCACTGCAGGATACAGACTTATCTGAACACATTAAAAAATGCATCCGTCATTAGTCTCACCTTGGTCTGCTTGCATCACAGACCAGGCATTCCATGTCTTCCTCTAATCATCCAAGGACCAATATCCTGCAATTAGCTCAGTTTCCACACAGTGCCCCGAGGTCCTGCTTCAGCCTGGGAAATCGGATCCAGTCCCTTACTAAGCCTTGGCTTTAGTGCTACAGAGCAAGACACACATTCACCATGCAGCCCTTATGTGGTTGCTAGCCTCTGAATGCATGGGAACCATATGTCAGCATTTTCCTTTTATATACATTATAGCAGTTAGTAAACACAGGATGAGCTTAGGACTATAGAAATGGTCTCATAATGATTAAGTCCAGGAAAGTGTGATATTCACATGTGCTCAAGCAAGGTAAATGCATGAGTGTATAAATACCTGAAAAGAGCCCTGTTATGATGCTTTTATGTGGCCATTCATTGTTTTGTCTTTATTGGAAAAAAGAAAATGACCTATCATCTTCCAGCACACTGGTAATCAAATAAAATGTTCTTGCAGTTCGGTCTACACCTATGACTTTGAAGTATAAACAGGGTCAGCCAGAATTTGCCTATACAGAACCACTTTTTTCAATGGGATAGCTTCAAATAGAAAACAGAATCACATGTACAGTTTTATGTATGATATGAAATGTGGATGTGTAGATTGTCCCCTCCCTATCCAACTACACAGAGTTAATAAAAGCGGAAGAACAGTGTTTTTCAGAACGTGCTTTTGATTTGTTTATAAATTCTGCCAATTATGCAGAAGAATTCTCCCTCAGGAGGAGTCACCTTCACTAATCTGCTTCCAGTGGAATCAAACAGGCTGGTGTCATGGAGTCAAAGACTGTCGCGAGAAGGGTGTAAACAGCAGGCATGTGTGGGTATGTGTTTGCCAATATATGTGTGTGTCTGAACAGAGGATGGCTGTCCTGCAACCTGGCAGATCATGTGAATACGGCTAGCCAATTGGATTAGCAGATTACCACAAGATTTGCCCTATGACCTTTGGAAGACACACAGTCATGGCTGACTTTGGTACAGGCTGTTGCTTCCTTTTACACACATATAGTGCACACATGCATGCACGAGCACACACAAACACACACATGCATACACGCACACAGGAAGGATAATGGTCCTACCTTTCCCCGCCTGGAAGGGCACAGATAAACAGACACTATAAGTTAATGTTCCTGCTCCAGGAGGATTACAAGTATGAAGAAGATTAGCCTGTCCACCAAAACAACAATAAGCAGGGTCATAAGCAGGGTTAAATCCCGTGATCTACAAGTGGCAACTTTGAGCACTTGTCTTTGACCAGATGGATGGATGGATGGATGGAAACAGAACCCTAGAAGTCCTATTTTGACCACTTGTGTTTTCCCATCTGTGATTTCACCATAGACCTTGACCTTCTGAGTCAAACTGACAAGCTTTAAGGCAAAGACTGTAGGACCTTTGTTTCCACTTATAGTGCTTCGAAAAGGTAGGAGTTTTTTCGCCACCAATCAAGCAACAACCTCAGAGACTGAATAATGAAACCAACACAAACAGCAGTTTCTCAAGTGGCCACTTGAGGCTAGTTCCAAAAGTGAGTCGATCACCATGAATTCTCACGTTAAAATGCCCAACTTGACAGCATTAAAAAACATCTCTACAATCTGGTAAAAAAATGTTTTTTGTGTTTATAGCATTTGATCCTTTCATAAAAACTTTAGAGCAGTGACATACTCACCTATTTAAACTTCCTATAAGAGGTTGCTACAGCCAGCAGGCTTCACCTGCACTACGTCAAATTACAAAACTGGACTTTTCCACTGTGTTGGTGCCTTTAGGAGCATTTTTAATGCAATTACCTGACAAATAATATGTTTGGGTTTTTTTTGTCAGTTAGTTGTACTAAAGGCCTGTACAAAAATTATAGTTTTATTGGAAAATTACTCTAGTGCTCACTCAGTCTGTGATTCCAATCACTGGTTTCAAATCTTACTGAATACAACATGATGTTTATTTTGAAAATTATGCAGTTAGAGTCAAATAGACAAGACAGCAAAAGTTATTTTATATACAGCATATGAGACACAGCCATGGAAGTTTGTGGTCTCACTTCATAGATGGATACATTTTTCATGGATTTTAAAAATTCTTAGAAATCTCAATTTTGGTTTGGTTGGAGCAATACCTCTTTGCAATTTTAAGCAGAGTATTAAACTCTGGGTAAGGACATGCAAAGGCAATGCTTGATTAAAGATAGCAAAGATGTTATTAGTATAACAAAAAATAGCTTCCCTCTGGGAACCTGGTTGATTTAAATTCACGTGTTTGACATTTAGCTAATTCTGGACATCACTACGCAGGGGGAAGAACAAGAAATGCTCCGAGTAACCACACAGAAAACAAAGAGATGAAAGGCAGTCATAGATATTACAAAGAGTGAAAGAGATGGCAGTGAAGTGCTGTGTTTGTGACACAGAAGACTGCTGTGTCATCAATTGCATTTTAACTTTTTGGGTATTATTCCTACTTATAACAAGTTTTAGGCTGTTGTGACATCAAACACATGCGAGTTCACCCTTGGGCCTTCCTAATTCTATGGTTTTCATTCACTGAGGCTAGCCCCGCTAAGTCACGCATGGCTACTTGTGGTTTGAAGCCAGCCTCCCCATGAGAATAAAGCAAACTTGTTCAGCCCCACAGCCCTAATGTGTGGACACATTTTGCCCAAGTAAAAAAGCGGTTTGCCAGTGGCCCTCTCTGTACCCGATGACCCACAGATCACCCCTGCCACTTCGTGATGTATTTCATTTCCCATGTCGCTTGGCTGACTGACAAATACAGGTTATTCACACATGTTGTTGCTGTTGTTCCTAATCCATTACGCAGCTCACATGTCCAGGTTTGCCAGTAGCTGTTCTCTAAACAAGCAGAAAAGACACAGCACTGCTGTTGCCAAAAGCCTTTGAACAAAATTACTTCCTCTCACACACCACGAGTTTAATTATGTGTTGGAGAACATAAAACAGGTTGGACAATTTGTAGTGGGAAATCATATTTCCATTGAAAGGGCTCAGGACATAGCCAATGATTTATAAGAGGAATGTCATAATTATTTTTCTCCAGCAGGCCAAGGATTGGGTTTCAGCTAATGGGTGTCAAGCTGAAAGCACTAATTAGGTTTTGTAGTCGACTGACACTGGCAAAGAAAGAGAAGGTGCCACAATAAATAAGTTCTCACCATGTAACTTAAAGCCTGTAATTTGAGCTGATGCTCCTGTATTAGGTTGTGGGAATTATAAACGTCTCAACAAAATGCAGATAAGTAATTGTGAGGTGTCTCACCCCAACTATGGCAGTGTGGGGGGCTTTGAGAAGTATGATTACTGATTTAAGCCTGAACCAGATAATAATGTAGCCTGCTGCAGTAAACGAAAAACATTATTTGCAGTTGCTACTGTAAAAAGTTATATCCATAAATTTGAAACTAATAAATCAGTTTAGTTTAGATTATTTTTTAGAATTAAATGCAGCAACACAGTAGCTATTCTTCCTGAGGTACACAAAAACATCACATTATGATAACGAGACACAAAAAAACAGGATTGTTAGAAGGTTGAGTTACATTACCTTTTGGTAAAAACACATTAAATTGCAGATTTAGGCACACATTCATTTCTGCAATATAAAAATGATATTTTCAATGAAATTATGACTCTGCACAAAGATGGCTCGTTGCTACTTGTCCAAACATGACATAAATTCTTGAGTAACATAGAGACAAATTTTGTATTTCTGCTTTGTGGCTTACATAAAAATCTACAAAATTACATAAACAAAGACTGTTACTTTTTTGTTCTTGCATGAGCAAACAAAAGGTGGCCTCAGTGCATGACATCCAAGGTTTGGAATTTTCCATCTGTTCTTTAAAAGAGAACACGACAATTAGAGAGCAGATCACAGGACTTCCTGATCCACGGCTATTGCTGAGAGATGAACATGCATACGCATTCATAAAGCATTCTTGTTGGCTTCCTACAATGTGAGGAAGTGGCACTAGGCTGTGCCGAATGCCAGCCAGGTGCTCTCATCAGGCTGTCATCTTGTGAGACACACTCAATAGTCATTAAGGAGTAAGGAATCCCTATCTCTCCATCCAGGCCTTGGCCCTTAGCAACACTCACACACAGCCAAGTGGCACCTTCCTGTAAACAAACAACACGTGGCAGGAGGACAAGGCATCGGCTGCTCTCTCTCTCTCTGCTTCTCTTGACACTGACGTCCCTCATCCATTAGTACTCTCCTCTGGCTCTGGAGAGCAAACCAGCTGGGAGAGCCAGGACACCTGATGGTTGCCAGGTTGGATGTTGCCAGGACCTGAAGGAACACCTCCTAACAGCTGTGAAGATGGAAGAAGCTGGAGGCTATAGCTTTCGTTAACAGCAGGTACCACAATAAGTAGTGACACCAAAACAATCACATGCGGTAAATGATAGTTTAGGTTCTCTAAACATGCCAATTTCCAGTAAATGTTACAAAATGTGGTATACTGCAAGCATTTTATGAATGTGGAAATCAGAACAGAGAGAGAGGAAGTCTTTTTTCTTCTTTACATTCATCTTCTGATGTCAGGGAATTTAGATCTGAATCCTACACTGGAAATGATATGAAAACAATAGTGAGAAAATACGACTGGTCAATATCTATTAGGAAAACACCAATCTGCATTTCCTGATCAGGGACAATAAAACACAAGATGAGCACTAAAATAATGTTAAAGATGTGGCTGGCTAGTAGTTAAGGCTCTATAATTTACCACAGCAAAATCAATCATAATAAAAGAAAAAATAGACTTCTGGACTTATAACTTGGTATTTACAGGATGTTGCAGAGGTTAGCGCTAGTGCCTCACAAGAAGAAGATCCTGGGTTTGACCATACTGGATTCACATGCTCTCCCTACGCTTACACTGGTTGTCTCCAGGTGCCCAGGTTTCTTCCCATGGGGAAACGGTGGTCTAAACTGGATTGTGTTTCTATATTAGCCCTGTGATGACCCCAACATGACCCTGGTTGGAGAAGCAGTGGAGAAAATAGACTGTCTCGCTTCATATGTGACCAGAAAAATGCAATATTTTCCTTTTCTAAAAAGATTAACCCAATTTAATAACAGGTGAGAATAGCAGTGACAGGCTTGAACTGCCTAGCGTCTTGGCTGGATAAGGCACCCTGGGTTTAAAACCATAATTCGAACCATATTAGCCTTTCTTCATACTATTTACTTTTGTTCTTTGTGAAATGTATGAAACATTTTATTCTCCAAATTGTCATATAGTAAGACATATGAATCCAATTTAATCAGAAATTTTAAATGCTACACACAGCTGTGAGGAGTCTATTAATACGGTAACGATATTACAAAAGTAAGAGTGAAACTTTGGCTTTATTAGCATTATTTTAACATATGTTATTCCTGGTCTTAAAAGCTCCTTCATAGCATGTTTTTGTATTTTACAGACAAAACAAAGTCACTGGAGAATGATGAGCAAGGATCTGGGAATTGAACATCTGGATGATAAGTTCATTTATGGTGAGGGCTGATTATTCTGATCCTCCATGGATCAAAGTCTGAAAAAGCCAGTGGAGCAGAGCAGGTACATTACCAAAGCAATAATAAACTAATAAAGCACTCAGCAGTGCAGAATAGTCAGCTGTCACCTGATTATATTGGGAATAAATAATCAATCATGTGGTTTATGAACAATATTTTTCTTTCAAATAATCTAAACATTCAAATTAAACACATTTTATTTAACCTCTCGTTTAACAAGTGTGACAGGTGTATTAAAACAACTTATTTATATTCCACCAAAAATCCATCCTCATTTATTTGGTTTGGTTTTTATTTTTCATACATATGTGTACATATTTGTTTTCTGTATTTATACTTTTAGGACGTTTCATTTTCTGTGTGACCTTTGACTTCCCACGTGTTCCTTCCTGTAGTTTCCTCAGTTGGCTGGAGGCGCTGCTGGGGAGAGGCGAGGTTACGCTAATGATCCTGGTTAAGAAGTGTTTAAATGCAGTAAAAGTGCTTTAAAAAATGGTTCAAATCCTACTCGCTGTACTCACAGACATCGTCTTGTAATATTGTTGTATGTTTTAGCATGAACTGTTGTTTTTCTGTCGAGTACAGCCCTTTACGGTAACATGCTAAAGTGCCGATCGTAAGCCAGGTTGCGGGAGCATGCGGGCGGTTTGCCGCTCTTCTCTCTCTATTAAAGGTGTGCGTGTAGAAGCTCCGTCATACGAAGTTCCTGTACTGAATTTATTTTTGTTGGAACAGCTCCGAGAGAATAAACCCACCTCAGCTGGCAATGCAACAACCGACTCCTTCCGTCATTCACACAACACAGAATTTGCTGCAGCCTAAAATATAAAGTAGGACCGGCTAGACGAGCACAGCTATTTCCACTGGTTGCCCGATTCATATGGAAAATTTTAGAGAAGCTCTGTGGTGACAATACTCAAAATATAAAAGTCTGTTTTTACCAAAACAACCTCATGCAACAATCCAACATAAAGTGTAGAGTGACATGCCCCATATGACCCAGAGAAAAATACACCCAGACCCAATACGCATCTGCCTGTCTGCTACACACATGCACACATAAGTGTTTTCCTGCAGTTATCCACTCATACAAACTGCTCTTGGTAAACACACAGAATACGGTAGATGAGATGGGAGTGTTAAGGGTGAAGAAGTTATATATGTGCAAATTCATAGACAGCACGCACTCCCACACACACACACACACACAGAGCTTGGTCCTGTTCAACCAGGCAGCAGAATCCCTGGCCCCTGTCATTCATTAGTTTACAAAAGCTGTGTGAAGCAGACATGAGGTCACTGTGCTGCTTTAAAGACAGAAACACAGGCAGTGCATTAGAAGGTAAAGAGCATCTGACTGGGACCAAGACAGAATACTTATTAACCTGGTCAATGAGTGCTGCTATTGTGTCTCCTCTCACCTCCCTGTCAAGGAGGAGCTGCACAGACCAAGATGTTGGGTGTGTGAAGGGCCAGACGGGTGAAATCCTTTCCAGTGCCCTGCTGAATTATATCTCCCTGATACACTGAGAACAGACTGCTCCGATGCAGATTGTGCAAATATGATCACTGATCTCAAACAATTTGTGCAACATTGCAACGTTATTCTTTAGAAGGTGTAATATGTAGACCGATGCATAGATATACAAATGTAAGCAGTTCCAGGCCATAGGCACACAAACAGAGACACACATTTGTCATGGTTGGTTGCTGAGTCAGTGTGTGAGATTGCTGGTGTATGAAATGAGGGGAGTACCTTTCATTTCCTCCCCCCTGGTTCTCCTCAGCTGCCAACAGGAGTATGTATGCCTCCCCTTTGGTTGTGAACGTCATGGCTGTGACTCAGAGCTATGAGAGCAAACAGGAAGGATGTTAACTGCTGTGAAATACTCACACAGGATTAAAACTAAAACAAAGTGGAGAAGTAAAAAAGTGAGATAACAAAAGTCCAACTGGAGCAAAAGCGGCCACACATACATGGGACTGAACACTTGACATGTGTAAGTACACAAGTACTTCCATGTTTGCACACAGTCTCATGCACGTGTACACACACATTCGCACATGCACACTAAGTCAAACAAAAAAAGCCCACACACACACATTTCCTGTCAAAGTGAAGTAAAAAGAGTTCAAAGGTGTGATGGAGTGTGACTGCTGGTGTGACTAAGACATGAGAGGTGGACAGATAGAGAAAGGATGACAGTAAGAAAGACAGACAAAGAAGAAGAGGGGAGAAAACATGATGCAGCGGAGTTGGTCAGATGCCGTCACTCACCTCTGTCCTCACCTGGTAACTTTTCTGTCACCTCATGCCATCACCTTGTCACCCCACGTCTGTGCCACCTTGTCACCTATCCCCTTAGCAACTGAGCCTGTCAGCCTGTTGTCATGCGACCAGGTTCACCTCTGACCTTTTGTTTCTTTCATACACGCAACAGGGAAAAAAGGCGAGGCACAGGAGGAGGGCAGTTATGTCCGGACATGCCTATCACCCTAGATCACAAGCCACCGACATAAATGCTCCAGGGGCCTACGATTTATGAGGGTTTGTAATATTGAGAGTGCCCCCCACCCCCACTCCTCCTTTAGTTCTGTTACTAACACAGGGTTAGGGTGTCTGGTCAAGTCACACACACATAAACACACATGCAGCTCCCATTAAAATTGAAATTACAGAGGCCCCTTTCCCTGAAAAGAAGTTGCTATTGTATGTGTTTTTGTGTGCGGGCTTTTTCATATGTATATTGTTTATCTTTTATGAGAGGAGAGAGTCATTACCGGACTAAATGTGACTCACATTAGTGTCAGGCTTGTGCTGATGGCAACTCAAAGAGCAAAAACCGAAGTAAAACGAAATATTGCTGTGTTAAAGAGCACATCCTGATTATGGCGCATCCGAACATGATAGCTGGGATATGTCAGTGTTACCTGGGACTTTTAGTTATGTAAACAACCTCTTCTGTTGACTCTTGGTTTTTGTGGCCTGTGTAAATTCTGTGTTCTTATGATATTTAACGCATGGGAGACCACAGTAGCCCTGAGGTTAGAGAAGTGTGCAAAAGCCTGGAAATGTGCCTGTTCAAATACTGCTGAGGTGCTGTTGCATAAGGAAGTAAACCCCAAACTGCTGCACTGCTGCTTTGTGGTCAACACTGGAGCTCTGTGGTAGTACTAGACAGTTTAAATGTGAATGGATGCAACACTAAAGCATAAGATGATTAAAAAATGGTCTGGGTGATCCAGTTAACACTGTACAAATAAAGAGATTAGAAATGCAAACATTATGATGGAATCTTGATGGTATAATAAAGAAATCTTTTTTTTTTTTTAAAATGCTATTCACATCCAGCTTCCCTGAAGCAGCAACACCTAGACCAAACCCGATGGGGATCTGCCTGCTTGTTGAAGAGCAGGTATGTTTTTAGCCATCCATCATTATCTTTGGTTGACCACAGCTGTGACTATAACATTTATGTTTTATGTTACAATTATTCCACAACTTTATTAAGGTTCCAATAAGATTGTACCACCCTAAATTCTTTATGTTTTGTGTTTTTGGTTATTACTGCTTGTATTTGTTGTACCAGTACCCGGTACTATATCCTCTGATTATAAAATGACATATTAGGAGCATATTTTAAATTTTCCTCTCAACCTCAAAACATTAAGATTTGGATAGTACCTTATTCAGTAATTTTAAAACCAGATCACAAAAATCGACAAGTGAGCGCTCTGACAGAGACGAGCCCGTCTAAGTGCATTTAGATGGCAAAACAGAACATTTTGCCACGAGGGCTTTGAGCCAAGGAATGCTTCATGAAAACAGAGTGCAGCAAGCCACACATGTCCAATCAGACGCCACGGAACATTACCCATAATCCTCTTGACAAACACATGCATCTGATACCATAACAACGCCCGACCAACACTTAGGAAGGGAGAGTGTGGGACTCATCCGTGGCAACACACCATAATTACAAAGAGATCCAGGGCTGACTAAGTTTAGAAGACCCAGTAAGCGACCCTCTTCCTCCTCCCCACTCCCCTCTCTCACATGCTCCCACACTGATATTTAACAAAACATTAATCTTCTTGCCAGTGGCTCCAAAGAATACTGGTGATGTAGCTTCGGCACAGAGGCTGGGGTAATAGTAATTCCATTGTTCTGCCCTTTTATTTATGCCTTGGCTCTACCAGGCAGATGAGGTAAGTCTCTTTTTTCATGTTATTATTCAGAAGTGGTGATACATAAAGCCAGATTACACAAATGTCTCTCTGTTTCACAGCACCGCCATCTCACACCTCCCTCTCCAATGCTTAATGCGACCCCCCCCGCACCCCCCCTTCCCCCATCCCTCTACTGGCTTTCAATAGCACATTTCCCCTTTCTCCCCCTCTTTTCTAAATCACCCTCAACATTTGCATGTGAATTGCTTGTATATCTTCTTTTATATGATGCACCGACAACACTGGCTTTCGAAAAAGAGAGAGGAGGGAAACTGCCCCGACAACACCAACCCTCTCTCCACGCCACCCTCGCCTCTCCTCTCACCTTCAACACACATACACATCACCAACATCCCACCAAAAAAAAAACAAGATGTTACTCTAACTCCCCTCCCAGGACTGGCAGAGCAGCAGTTTCATTAAGAAAGCAAGGGAACAGTGCAGGTTTTATGATATGGAGACAAGTTCTTTTGTGCTCTCCAGAGACAAGCCCTCTGTCTGTCCATGTTACTGGGGCGATAATCCTGCTGGAATTTCTCCTAAGCACTTTTACTGACATTTTCAATTATCGCCATGCCAGGGCCCAGTAAATGGCATTTAAGGGGCCCCGTCATCTCCGCGTTGAATCATATTTGTGAATCAGACAGTGCTGGATTTGGACTCCGTTTTGTTTGCCTAAGGCTGAGAGGACAGTATAGAGGTCAGAAAAACTCTGGTGAGCCAGCAGTCTGGTATTAGGTGAAGACAGTGGGTGACCGGGCTCATAAGAGGGACCAAACACACCACTACAAACTCTCACAGACACATTTAAGCGTGCACGCACAAAGTGAGGGGCAAACACATGCGCGCGTGCACAAACTGGCAGGCTCCACGAACCAAGCCTGCGTCAGCATGGGCCGTCCCCTTTTCAAAAAAAAAAAAAAAAAAAGAGAGAGCACGTGGTCCAGGCTCAGAAAACCAAACAGACAGGCTGACCTCCCCAGTGCACAGTGCATGGGGTCAGACTTGTTTTCTCTTCACCTCTGACTAGATCCATTTACACAGACTCCAAAAGCACTCCACATCTTTGGCTAGGGTTACATACTTACATCCCAGTAATAATTCAGAGATGTATTGCAAGGAGATTTGTTTTCTACCCTCTCTCCCCCACGTTCTGTTTCAGTGAGCTCTGCTTCGTTTCAAAAGTGGATCAACTTCAAAGCAGTGAAATGGACAGATTGATAGCTGAAGACAAACGCTGTTTCATAAGAGATAGAGTTTCTGATCTGATCACACAGACGCCTTTTTGAAACAGAAGCTGTAACGGGCCTAAAAAAAACCTTTAACCATGTAGACCGTTTAAAAAAACAAACAAACACATGTTGCTTAAAGAAACAGCAACTATTTTGATACGGAGGTAAGAGATGAAATTCCTAACGCTACAATACTACTTGTTTAATCTATGATGAAAAGTATGTGTTGTATAAGCAAGGGCATGTTTTAGTGTGTAAATCAAATCCTGTGTTGTGTAATCACCTTTTAACATGAGAGGCACCAATTAACCAGGTCAAATTTCTCATGTACGGACAAACTCAGCTACATTGTGATGTTGATAACACAACAAAAGCACGGCATGGATGATATTTGTCTGAACCACAGACACTCTGAGAACAGCTGTTTACACGTCTCCGTGCCCCCTCTCCTTTCTGCCAAGCTGACATCATTCCTAGCATCTCCTCCTTCCTGTCTCCCTTTTGGATGGGCTCTGTTATGACAAGTTTAATTGTGGGTTGTCAAGCTATAACATTTCTGTAAATATTAGACTTGCCAAGAGCGTCAATAAGAGGAAATGGTCTTACTGTATGCTCTTCTGTTGGAAGCACAATGTGTGCCTTTGTAAGAGGATCGCCAACAGGCATTTTGATACCCCACTTTTGTCTCAGTGAGCCTGCATAAAATCTAATCTAATACTCATTATGAACTGTAACCATAAGACTCTAAAGAACTACTATATCTGAACTTAATGGAACGGGGGATTCTACTTTGGAAAAACTGCAATTTGTTAGCAAATGGAAAGATGCAGTACTATGAACTTTACATTCAATGCAATTTGTCATTTAAAGTCTATCAAGCCAAGTCCCATGTCAGACAATATGGTGAAAGTATCTTCTATGATTGCATGCTTTAAAATGGAATCATTTCTTCCATCCATCCATCCCATCAATTTTCTTCCAGTTTATACAGTTCAGGGTCGTGGGATGAGTGGAGGTGGGGGTGAGGTTAGAGCCTATTCCAACTGCCATGAAGATCAAATGACTGATATTTTTTTGCAGTATAACTCATCTGAAAATAGTGCCGAAGCTGACATCATTTCTTATGTCTGGATATACAAAAGCCTTCTCAGCGATCACGGCGATGACAACCTTGGCTATGAATGTTCATTTGTCATTTTAACCTTTTTCACTGTGTTTAAAGAGCACCTGGTTCTTTTAGGCTTGGGGGGATGATGGTGAGGTATGGGGATCTACACAAGAAAACTACCCTGTGAGTCATTAACAAAGTCCAACATGATTTACATATGTGTGTGTGTGTGTGTGTGTGTGTGTGTGTGTGTGTGAGGCCTCCATTGTGTTTTCGGAGAGTGCTTTCCAGTAAGTGACATGGAGCCTTACTCACCTGGGGGAGGGGAGTGAGTCAGTGTTTATCATCAGTCACGGCTGGCCAGCCAGGGGCATTTATCAGCATACTGTACTAAAATTCATCTGATATTATTACTTCAAAATACATTTTCACATTTAAGCATGCAACAAGGTGTGAGGTAAGAAAAAAAATGCTTTTAATGGCATTACTAAGAACAAGTGATCAAGACAGTAGACATGCAGACTACTACCACTGCAGTATAAACAGAGCGGTGCTCACACCTGTGATTACTGGTTTTAGAGCTTATAAGATTAATATATTTATAATTAAATTACACTTTTTTTTTTATTTAGCAGTGAACCCAATAAACATACTCTAGCTTGTGGAAGGTGTTTCTTGTTCCTTCTTACTCAGAGGCTGACTAATGGATTAACTTATTGTGCATTTAAGCACACAATATGTGGTCTAAATGCGGTCTACAGGCATTTCACACAGTGAGCTTTATTAAAGTCAGTTCCTGGATGGTGACGTTGTCACACATTTGCAGGTCTTCTCAAAGACTAAAAAAAATATACTCAGATGAGCCAAAACATTATGATAACTCAGATGAAGTGAACTACACTGTCAAACAATAACGGGCAGGTGATCGGGTTGTAGCATTTTCCAGATAAGCATGGCATAAGTGGTGCCCCTGGTCAAAGTGGTCCAAGGAGGTAGGGGATGTGCTGAAATAAGTCTGATCTGCAACAGCTCCACCTCACAACTAAGACAACGTAAATAATCTCCTGCTAACATCTTGGTGCCAGATTCCACAGGGCATCTTCAGAAGTGCTGCTAAGCCTATGCATCAGTGAGTTTTCGGGTGTTAGGGTGGTCATTATTGGGATACTGTCCCCATTGCAGAATCAATAATGCATTATTTGAATTCCTCTCCACAAGCTATAAGCATGCATATAAAACATAAGAAATATTCAACCAACTATGCAACCAATCAACTTTAAAATAACCACCATAGGTACTGGACATAAAATTCATTTCACACAATAATTTAACAGTCACAGCATAACTAAAAGTTTTAGCAAATTATCGTCTCACTTGAGATTGACTATAGTTTCTGTGATTTTTCACATACCCTCAACTTCCTGAAATAATGTGAAGCCCTCAAAATCCTGTTTACACACCCAAGCACAGGGCCTACCTATATACACTACAACATCAATACCATTTGTGTCTGCAGTACTGAAGTGCATATTTCCAGTTCTTCAGTAAACACACTCATTATAATAATACCCCTGTCCAATATTTACGGAGACAAAGGCAATACACACGTCCACTTCAATAACCCTCAGTTGTGTGAAAAAAAATGTATCGTATATTACTGACGTACTCAGGAGAGCAGATACAGCTGAAAAATCACATTAGGATTAAACTATCAAATAATAACTTAAATTCCAAAACACTGTGTTATGGCAGATATGGCACTTCAAAGAATAATTCAAGATATTGAATTAAGGGCATTTAAGGTACTCAATAAATTCAGAAATGTATTTAATTTCTTGATGTCCTGCTTACTTAAAATATAATGACAATAATTCATTTCCTTACTCTCTCCCTCTCTAGATTGCTTATCAACAGTACAAGCAGGAGCAGCTCAAGAGCCCTTCTTAACGAGTTTGCTGGCGATATAACTCAACATCTCCTGCCCCAGTAAGTGATGAAATATGAAAATTGACAGCGCCATCAGGGCGCCCGTGCCACATGTTTACGAGTGGCTGTCTTAACTGGCCGCCTCTGTGCTCCATAAGTCATACGCAGAGTGCTCATCATAGAGCAAGGATTTATGGGGCCTGAGTCCGCATATGACCTCCCCCATCAGGAGGAGGAGTCATTATCTGAGCCGAGCCGCTATGAGCTTCATAGACTTACTCTAAGCAAATTGGCTCTGGGGTCTGCTATTCCTGTAAATATTGCCTCTTGCCCATGTGTGTCTAGGAAGGGGGCCACAAAACAACTTCCAGTGATGACTAAAGAATAATCATTATAAACTTTACAAGACAAGGTGAGATAATCACATGAGACAGTGCATACATAATAAGTGAAAAGAATTGAATAATTTTCTGTCAATACAAATGTAATGCTTTTTGTATTAATTAGTCATATACACTGCTCAAAAAATAAAGGGAACACTCAAATAACACATCCTAGATCTGAATGAATGAAATATTCTCATTGAATACTTTGTTCTGTACAAAGTTGAATGTGCTGACAACAAAATCACACAAAAATCATCAATGGAAATCTAATTTATTAACCAATGGAGGTCTGGATTTGGAGTCACACACAAAATTAAAGGTTAAAAACACACTACAGGCAGATCCAACTTTGATGTAATGTCCTAAAACAAGTCGAAATGAGGCTCAGTATTGTGTGTGGCCTCCACGTGCCTGTATGACTTCCCTACAATGCCTGGGCATGCTCCTGATGAGGTGGCAGATGGTCTCCTGAGGGATCTCCTCTCAGACCTGGACAAAAGCATCCACCAACTCCTGGACAGTCTGTGGTGCAACGTGACGTTGGTGGATGGCGCGAGACATGATGTCCCAGATGTGCTCAATCGGATTCAGGTCTGGGAAACGGGCGGGCCAGTCCATAGCTTCAATGCCTTCATCTTGCAGGAACTGCTGACACACTCCAGCCACATGAGGTCTAGCATTGTCCTGCATTAGGAGGAACCCAGGGCCAACCGCACCAGCATATGGTCTCACAAGGGGTCTGAGGATTTCATCTTGGTACCTAATATCATGTCATGCTACCTCTGGCAAGCACATGGAGGGCCGTGTGGCCCTCCAAAGAAATACCACCCCACACCATTACTGACCCACTGCCAAACCGGTCATGCTGAAGGATGTTGCAGGCAGCAGATCGCTCCCCACGGCGTCTCCAGACTCTGTCACGTCTGTCACATGTGCTCAGTGTGAACCTGCTTTCATCTGTGAAGAGCACAGGGCGCCAGTGGTGAATTTGCCAATCCTGGTGTTCTCTGGCAAATGCCAAGCGTCCTGCACGGTGTTGGGCTTTGAGCACAACCCCCATCTGTGGATGTCGGGCCCTCATACCATCCTCATGGAGTCGGTTTCTAACTGTTTGTGCAGACACATGCACATTTGTGGTCTGCTGGAGGTCATTTTGCAGGGCTCTGGCAGTGCTCCTCCTGTTCCTCCTTGCACAAAGGCGGAGGTAGCGTTCCTGCTGCCGGGTTGTTGCCCTCCTACAGCCTCCTCCACGTCTCCTGGTGTACTGGCCTGTCTCCTGGTAGCGCCTCCAGCCTCTGGACACTACGCTGACAGACACAGCAAACCTTCTTGCCACAGCTCGCACTGATGTGCCATCCTGGATGAGCTGCACTACCTGAGCCACTTGTGTGGTTTGTAGAGTCCGTCTCATGCTACCACAAGTGTGAAAGCACCACCAACATTCAAAAGTGACCAAAACATCAGCCAGAAAGCATAGGTACTGAGAAGTGGTCTGTGGTCCCCACCTGCAGAACCACTCCTTTATTGAGTGTGTCTTGCTAATTGCCAATAATTTCCACCTGTTGTCTATTCCATTTACACAACAGCATGTGAAATTGATTGTCAATCAGTGTTGCTTCCTAAGTGGACAGTTTGATTTCACAAAAGTTTGACTTACTTGGAGTTATATTGTGTTGTTTAAGTGTTCCCTTTATTTTTTTGAGCAGTGTACTTTATAGTGGCCTCTGTGATTACAAAAGGAAGAACAATATGATTGTACAGTTCCCAAAATTCTAGCAGAACTCATGTACGTTTTTATGGGGAAGATAAAAGAGGTCAATCAGTGGGGACAAATAGATTGTATTCCATCCATCCATCCATCCATCCATCCATCCATCCATCCATCCATCCATCCATCCATCGGTTGCCGGGGGGTGGGGGCTGAAGCTATCCCAGCTGCCATGGGGTGAGAGGCAGGGCACACTCTGGGCAGATCGCCAGTCTGTCGCAGACAGACAGACAACTGTTCACACTCACATTCACACCTATAAATCACCAATTAACCTAACCCCACTAACTGTGTGTCTTTGGACTGTGGGAGGAAGCCGGAGTACCATGAGAGAACCCACACAGACATGTGGAGAACACGCAAACTCCACACAGAAAGAACCCAGGACCTTCTTGCTGTGAGGCAACAGTGCCCTTTGTTGCTATCAGTAAAAGCCAACTTGCATTTTGCAGTAGTAAACCTGTAATTTGAATCAGTGGGGAATGTTTGGCTAACAGCATAACTTCATAGGTTTAAAATATATACATATTTAATATACAACGTAATTTAAATGATGACATCACTGCAGCCCCTGTGACTTGCAATCCCTTTTGCCAGATCGGGTCCCGTATCACTTGCTGGATTCATAGATTGCACATGAAAGACAGACATGTGATGTAACCCATTGATTATTGAGTTCCTGCTTTGAAGCCTCAAGATGTGCATCTTTCTCTGGTGAAATTAGCTTTTTCAAAACAGATGTCATGGGTGAAGGATGGATCTGATGGTGAAACCGCGGGAAACTGCATGCTCACTTGCTGACAGCTTGTCAATCACATGCAAAGCACACCCTGACTGACACTAATTTGCAAAATAAACTTCATCCTGTTTTAAATAAGGCTTGAAACTAGCATTTGAGCCCTGAAAATCATCAGGATGGTGACTACTGATGTCACTGAGCAAGGGAGCAGAGGGCTGATTTCCCAGAGACTTCTTTACAATCGGACATCTTGTTGCAACCACAGGCTTTGGACCATCCTGGCCACCAATGCAATTTTAAGGCAGAGAAAGTCCATCTTTTATATACAGTGTATGACTAAATTTCCTTGCATCTTTTCCTGTGAATCTCATGTATGTGTGAAGACAGCTGTGCAGGAAAGGGAAAAAAAGATCACTTCCACTGAAAACCAGAAAGAAAAAGGTAATGAATGGAAATCAAATGAATGGTTATTGCTCAAAGCTGAGACTTCGTTTCACAAAATGTTAATGATTATGGCTTTGAATATGTTTGAACTATGGGCAACTCTATGGGTATTTCGTATATCTATGTAAATAATTATAATAGTATTGCTGCTTTTTTTCTTTTCTTTGGATTATGGATTTGTAATAGAAATAATAATACATTACATACTTTATATATTACCATTTTATGACCCATTGTTGGTTGACAGTACAATTAAACAGTTACGGTCAACTTTCATGTTTGCAATTGCATCATCAAGTGACAGACATTCTAATTAATCTACAATAACCTATCTGATACTTTCCTGAATTTCTCTTTGGACTTTCAGTGTAGCCCACCATGCAGTGCTCTGTTGTTTGTTTGAATTTTTGCACAGAGAGGTGGTCAAGAGGAAATGCTGAAGGCAAAGAGCCAGCAGGAACAGCAACTATTACAACAGGGAGGCTGAGGATGAATACTGTATACTGCTGGTCATGTTGCCTCTGGGCTGATTCCTGGGGCAACATGACCTGGATCTGAAACACAGTTACAATCAAAACTTGGACTCCTAACCCATAACAAGTCAGGAAAGACTTGCTGTGTTGTTTACTAGGGAGGAGTGTATTTGAATCCTATTGAGAAATGCAAAATCAAAGTACATGGTGATTTTTTGAAGTTATTACTACATCAGCTAATGAAAGTTAAAGTTTGATTCCAAGCTGAACACTGGCTGAGCCAATGCATGGGCAGACTAATAAGACTTTGAAAAGACAGAGCACCTCAGCTCAGTTAGTCTTGTCCCACTGCCATGGCAACTGACATCCGTGCAAATCATAACAGAAATGACAGGCCAAGCCACCCCACCACCCACCCAGGCCATCATTTCAGCAAGCTTGCCAGCCAGCCAGCCTGCCAGCCCAACAGACAACAACCTACCCCACCCGAAGTTCCACCCCTGTGCCTACACAGACAGACAGACTGGGACAAATTGGGACAATCCCCCCCTCCATTACCACCCACTCTTCCTCTCCATTGCGCGCTGCAGCAGCCTCTGCTCAGGGGGCTAATTCCACGTTCAGATCACCATTTGTACTTATTATGCTGACATAATTAATCCCCTGTTGTGATCAGCGGGGGCATGAGGGCCTCTCCGCTCCATTGGCCTACCCCTGCCATGACACAACCGCTCCCCCCTCCGTTTCTCATAGAAATCTACTACTCCCTCCCTCCCATGTCCATCTTGTCTGATTGTAGAGGTCCTCTGTCTGCATCTCTATAATCTCCACAATATCTGTCTGTCTAATAGTTTGTCCTGTCATGGTCGTCGCCACTCTGACAGCTTGATTAACTTGCCAAATATCGAACATGAACATCAGTTTATGTTTGCATACACACTGAGAGTGGGGCAAAGTTCATTCTTGACCTGCGGTCCTAATCTAGAATGGATATATTTGTTAATATTTACAACTGAGACCTGAAATGAAGCAGAACAAATGTGAATTAAGCCTTTAGTTATAAGCAGTAGCCAAACAGATTTGATGCTGAAGTCAAATTTAAAGACAAAAGGGCGGGGCAGGGGAAGGAGAGGGCAATGAGGGAGGAGGAGAAGAGTTCTCATCAAAAAAAAAAAAAACACCAGCTGGATTAATAAATCCAACCGGTGACTGTGTCCACATATTAAAGCGCCTGACAGATTAGAACAGAACCGTCTCAAGTTGTGAAACATATGTCTGCAAGGCTGAGCAAACACTGTCAGAATAATAACTTAGGAGATGAGTGCTGCTGTTGGCCCCAAACCGCTGCTCAGTGACAGGCTGGACCGGCACTCCAACTGCTGCTTCCTAGAAATCAAAGACTCAATTGCTGAACTTTGATTCCCTGCAGAAGGGTGCCACGTATTCGCATTTGGGAGGTCAAAGCTCTAAAAAAAACTAACAGGTTGTTTTTGCATTCCTTACCTGTGAATGTGTAGGCACATAGATAAATATACAGTTTTGGTAAAATATTTCTATTTCCAAGTATGCAAGCTGAATAATATGTAAACTTTAAAAGGGAAAAATGATTAAAATGGAACAATGCAAATAAAAAGTAGATTCGGAATAGCTGCACAGCAAACCTGTATTCAACACTATCACTTTAACATATAATACTGCACGTAAGTTGTGGCTCGATCTTATTTTACCTCCATCTTCATGGAAACTGTTCTCGAGATTGATTGCTATGCCCAGATCACTTAACAGTTATATTTGAGTCCCATTTCAATTGTTATTCAGGGATTTGTAAAAATCCAGAGACGGCGGTAAACATCTCAAAAGCCCGGCAAAAAGAAGAACACCTGCTTGTTTTGAGAAGCTGCGTATTTTTCTGGTCAAAGAAGAGAATGTGCAGTCAACAGATCTGTCTGTACCACTGGATGAATTCATTACAAATAGCAAGAGAGGGACATGGAAGAGAGAAAGACTTGCCAAATTTTAAGGCATAGACTGCACCAATGACACAGTAAAACAAAGTGAAAGGATAAACTTTTTTTCTTGCAGGATAACAATTTATTTTAATGCATATTCTGTATCGCTTTTTGTCTCTTTCGTGCTTGATACCACCAATGTCAAATTTGTGCAAAATTCACTTCTAACACCCTTTACACCCCCTTACCCCTAAACCCTGCCTTTCTATTCCCCACCCCTCCCCCTCCCACTCCTCATCTTTACATAAAAGTTCAGGCTGCATATTTAAAGGAGCTAAAATATTCACACTGTCAAAGGTGGTCAAAGGCTTCTGCGTTCACACAGGAGCTGACAAAGAGGAGGCACCCAGAGCTTGGCCAAAAGAGCACTGTTGAAATAAATCAGCACATACAAAGACACAGAGAGATAATGGGACTAAAGCTGGGCCCGATCCAGAAACAGAAACTCACCCGCACACCAGAACACACAGATACATACACACACAGCGCACGGCTGGGAACAAAGTCTGTGCATGGATTAATATTTATTTTTGGAGCACACATTGTTCAGGACAGACGGTATCAGGAGACCAAAAACATAACTCCCCCAGTGTGCAACCTTGCCATGAATCCCATGCCTGAATCAAACAAACAAAATAAAAGTCCACAGATGGTTTCACATGGGGGAGGAAATGGGTATCTCAGACACATCGGATGAATCAAGGTTGTGGTGGTGGTGTGTGTGTGTGTTAACGTGTAAGAGAGCGTGAGTCCATTGCAAATCTGTGTGGTAAATGTGGTAAAAGGAAAAAAAAAAATTCAAGTCTGTAAGCTGTAGGGACAACTTCGGTCTCTCATGCTCTGCTGCCTGACAGCATCTGTTTTAAGCAGACACACAGTCAGACAGCAGAGCCTGAGACGACACCAACTTTCACGCACCAGATCTGAATGGGCATCAGTGCTCTGACATTGTTGCAGCAATCCACACACCTATCACCCACACAACTATCATAAAAGAGTCGATTTATATTTTACTGTACGCCTTTGTCAGTAGATAAAAACGTATTCTTATGGAAACATACACTAACGAGGTTACTTCTGGAAGGAGTTTAATAGCTAATTTGGTGTAATTTCTATGCAGGATCTACTGCCAGGGTTCTGAAGGTGTGGCCGGTGGGCTAGTGGCATGCCTTGCTGGCACCATGGAAAGAATGCACTACTAAACAACTGGTCCGGTTCAGGTCATCCTATAGTACAGCAGTGAAGAATGATGCAAAGGGAGACTTTATTTTCCTCCAATTTCAACTCTTCTATTGCAGTCGTCATAGCAGAGTAACATTATTAAATACAGTTTGGGTCAAGAATGCAAATGTGACATCACCAATGGTAAAAAACAAACAAAAAAACAAACAAAAACGTATAACTTCTAAACTTCTAAATGTATAAACAACCAGACATTACAAATTAAAAAAGTGGAATTTCATACATCGTGACCGGTGCAAATTTGAAAGATGTGATTTAACACATTATTTTTGGAGAGAAGTTATGAAAAACTCAATGAGAGCATTGCAGACTGATGATATTTTTAACTGAGTTTAGAAAACTGCAGTAACTCTAATTTTTGGTTGCCTATATGGTACTGAAAAAAAATGTAAACGTTCCATCATAACAGAGCCCTATAAAGAAAACAAAATCTAAAATTTATTCCGAAAATATAGCGGGTCTTTGGCTTAAGTTCGGTGACTGCTCAGCTGACTGAGGTACTCACAAACAGGGGCTTTACATTTACGCAGCTTTTTATTTGCCCCTATATCAACATAGAGAGGAAACAGAGGCCTCCCTGAACTAATTTCGCTCATGAACACTCAGTCATTTGTTGAGCACCACACAGCAGGCCCTGCTGTCTGAGGCCCAAGGATTAAGGCTCAATATTTGTAAACCTCAGTTGGCTTTAGTGCGGAAATGGGGAGTGGAGAAAAATGGGAAGCCTTGGCAAACCAAAGTGTGAAAAACTATCAAATTGTCAGCCATGACAGAAACAGTTACACACACTGGCTTCTGGCTGACACAGAAACAATACACTGTTAAATCTATGAAACACTATGGTCTTGTTTGAATGAACACGGGTAGGAGTGAGTTTATAGGTTTTTGTGCACGTTTGCAACAAAAAAACCCCCAAAATATATACTCTTAATAAATGCATTTGCCATTTACAATACAACAAAGTTTTCCTATTCCACTCTCATTACTGCAATGACCTAGTATGTCTCTTGTCTGTTTTTAAAATTGTTGGAATAACTTGCTCTACCATTAAAGCTCCGTGCATGAAGGCCGAGCTGCTTAACTCTTCCCCTCCTCTTTAACCTCTTCCTCCACAGAATATACTCCCACAATGCACATTATCAGCCTCACAACGGGCCCGTAAAGTACTAAAAATCCCAGGACTTTCTTTCCAGCTGTGACACACAACCCAGACCTACTTAAGTCCTCTACTTTGACCTTTCTTTGGAAAGTTTCCTTCAGCCTCAGGCCTCAGCAGTAAATTCATAGAGCTATGAAATTAATGTGCCAGAAAGCCAATCTAGTCTTTCAATAATCAAGACCAGAGAAAGGAAGACACAGATTACTCAGTCACACTTTATTTTCCCCTTTTTTTTAACTATTTGTTTTGCAATATGATGGTGTAATAATTGCACTTGATATTAACTGTGCTCCACCTATCGACATCCTCTCTCTGCATTGTGAAAGCAAGAGCATAGGGCAGAGGTGCGAGGACATCAGACACATCTGTGTTCAATGGGACTTTCACAGCATAAAAAATGTAATCTTCAGCATCAATAAAATGCACACATATTTATTCAGAGACATAGACACTGGACAGCAACTTTGGAGCCATTTTAATAAGATACTAAAATGCACTTGTCCATCGTGGTGAAATGCACCTCTGCAGCTGGCTTTGATAAATACACAGAGGCAAGGCTGACATGAAGAAAAGTGGGCAGATGCACTTTGTACCTGTGAAGGTGAAGTGAAGTATATCCAGCAGGGTAATTGTATAGGCAGTGAACCATAGCACTGTCAATGAGGCGTTGTGTCTGGTTGTGGGTATTAAACATCAGTAGGATGGCCGGTCACTCTATGGGACGTTCAGCACAGTCCTTAATTACACACGTCGTGAGCGGCAAACACTGAGAGCAGGAAATGACAGCTGAGCAGCGCTCACTTCAAACGCAGAGGCGTAAAAAAGCATTCAATAAAAACAGACCTAAACTCTAAGCAGGTCCTAATGGCCTGTGGTAATGGATCAGAGGAAAAGGAGGCTGCAAACAGGCCTGCAGGCAGGACACAGAAAATTAATGACAGAAATGAGGGCTGGAATTATGATGTATTATTACCAGCTGACTTTGCTTTAACTCATTAGGCCAGTGCTGTCTTGTACTGTTCAATAAAGTTGAGGGTCAGAGATGACTGCTGTCTCAACAAAAAAGAAAAGAAAAAAAAGAAAAAACAGCAACACAGAGCCTGTTGCCCCCCAATAATTAGTTTCCAGTCCCTTTGAGGAAGTGCTGCTAACCAAACTACTCCCACGGGGGAGGCAGGAGGACAATTTGTTCAGAGTTTTAATTATCATTTCAGGCCTGACTGGAAGTTACGACAAAATCAGCCAAATTATTTCTGCTTATATATGTGTATCTGTATGTGCATATGTTTGGATTACTTGGTATGGCATATCACAACAATCAACAACTGCTTTCACTCGAGACTTTAACAAATAGCAGTAGCTGCCTGACACTTAGGCTGGTATGGCGCATTCCCTGCCCAAGATAACATTACAGGTAAAGGAAGCTAAAGGTCATGCAACAGGGAATTACTTGACACTATCCTGTTGATCTATATTGTATATTGATGGACATCTCTAGATAGATGCCTTATCCATAACATATCTGCTCATGCTCTAAAAGTACCGTTGCCTTCTAGACTCCAATTCTGTGGCTTTTGTGTAAAATGTATTTTTGTATACTTTGATACAGAGACAGTGAGACAAATATTTGGAGGAAGAAAAAGAGGCAGAGATGCACAGAGAAAGGAGATTTTGCCGGCATCGTGTACGCAGCGGGTAGTGTGGGAGATCTGAGCAAAACCTGACTGGTAGATATTACCACAGAGGCCTCGTGGATCTTTATAAGTGGATCATAAGGTCTCAGTGACCCATACCTCATCACACACAAATTTTTCCACATATAATTACATATGGAAATAAACAGTCTTTTTTTCCGTGACACACACACACACACACACACACACACACACACAATGAGCTCCACCTACAGCTGCCTTCCTAAACACAATGGCCCTGCTGTGCTGACAACTCAACTGGAAGACAGCTTAAACTTTGACCTCCGGGGTCAGCTCATTAACACTGAGACTCCTCACTGGGATGCAAACTGACCAACTTATGAATACCATGACATGTATACTTTATGGGTGATTGATAAGATGCTGCCTTTTTATATTTTTTATATTTAATTGGTTTCTTTTCTCAAAATGTGATAAAAATGAACCAACCTCCCCCACCCTTCCCCCCAAAGAGAATAATTTTGCCAAAAATTTCAAAGCAGGGCTTTTGCTTCACTTGTTGGACATCACTTAACAATCAGTGTAAGAATGAACAGTTTCTATTCGAAACAAATGTAAAGGAGCTGAAGAAGTTGTTTTTCACTTAAACATCCTCTTATATTGCTGAGTATTTAGTAAACAGCTGCCATTAGCCGATGCTACATGTCACAGGCTCATCTGAGTCCTTCTCATTAGTAGCAGAGAAGTTACAGAACCTCATAATTTGAAGTGCCTTAAGTGTGTTGATAATTTACGGTCAATGCTGAGAGCACCGCGGCAGGCAGCGCTTATGTTTAGCTGCATGTAATTGGACAGAAGTGTCAGAGGCAGGTGTGTAGCTATTGTTCACTTTGATGGGATTATTTGTACCTCTCAATGCTGGAAAAAAAAACAGGTATCATCAAAAGGCAGTCATCTAAATTTACAATAGCTGGATTTAGGTTTTCCTCTCTTTCTCGCTCCATCCAGGTTCTGTAATTACAGCTGCTCTGTAATTAGGGGCAGAGCCTTCAGGACCAGGGTGACTACTATCTACTTCACAAGGCTCTGGCAAAGTACAAGACATCTGACTGGGGGAAGGGGAGAAAGCACTGCATTCCTGTTTTGCTATTCTTTTTAACTCAGTCTTAGGGTTAACACACTCGGTGCGGTTTCTATTCTCAAATAAATAAAATCCATAGTGCCGTTTCCCACAGTGCTAACCTGAGGTCATTCACAATTTTGAACAAGCTAACCACTGTTGGGGGTCATGCGTATTTATCATAACAATGACATCTCTGTAACCAGCTCTCATTTTTTAAGTTCAACAGGTATCATTTTTAAATTTTCCAGTGTGTAATTGAATTTGCATGGAATAGTGGGACATAGGCTTGTGCTGCTCAGAGATATGGTCTCACACCCAGTCACTTTGACTGATAGGACTTTATGGAGAAAGGTATTATTAGCTGGAGACCTGAGAGTATAGTATGCACATAAATACAGAGAGGGAGAGTAGGATTAAAGGCAGATTTCCTGGGTTGTGTCTGATTGTGTGTTTGTGCGCTTGTTGCTTTTGGATAAATAAGGTTAGTGTAGAGTAACGTCATGATATTCCACCCAGTTATGAAGTCCTGTCTTTTCTAAATATTCTGGTCTTTGTCACATGTTACTTTACAAAAAGTGACACAAGCTTTATTCAGTACACTCACACTTTCACGCCATTAAAATTTTGAAACAGTGACGTTCACATATTTGCTAATGTAGCAGTGTAGTGGACATGTAGTCCCAGTCTGCATTTCAAATGCTTTGCTCCCAGTGTCCTAGATTCCTTAAAACACTTTGTTTTGTGCATTCTAACGCTTTTAACATGCAGTTCAGACTTTTGCTAACATCTGTGGAGAATCACAATTAAATGTATTGGTTTGACCGCTGTGAGTGCGCCACCAAACCTTTGTGGTGCCACTATAGAACGAGGTGCTGCACAGTTACACAGCACATATGAGAAAGTGACTTTACTGGGTATTCAGATGAACGCAGAGTGAATTTTAGAAGCCACGTGACTTCAGTGAAGGAGCTTTATGAATCTGCTTAATAAAGAAATAGGACAAAAATATGAAATAAAAAACTGGAGGCATGTAGTTTCCCACATATCCCCAGTTCAGTCACAGCCACAGAGTTGAACAGCCTGCAAGACAGAAGTGTCCAGTAAGCTGCTAGACAAACACACACAGGTGCCAAGGTGAAAAACAAGATCTGACCGAACAGCCTAGAATTTCCAAAAATGCATGCCACTTCCGGAAAAGGATTGCCCTTTGTAAATAATACATACAATGTATAATGAGATTTTTTGTTTAGTTAGTGGAGGAAATCTCATTAGCTGTGTCATGTGAATTTTTTTTAATCAAATGTAAGGAGTCAAAACAGTTTTTCAGATTTTTCACATTTTTAAAAAATGTTTACACTTTTTCCCTAGCAGTTTAAAACTACAATAACTGCATCGCGCTATTTATTGTGAAGCACTACACTTATATTATCGAATTTAACTGCTCATGCTATTAGACATTCTGAGTTGGGATAGTCTTGGACATGTTGTCATTAAGAAGCTGAGGATTAGTCCGAACATAGAACTCTCTATTGTCCCACAACCGGCCGCAGTACCTATAAGCTCAGAGTCATGCCATCAACACAGAAATATACATGCCAGAAGAAGAAACATATGCTTCAGTGAGAAGCATTTACTCCTGACCTTCCCTTCCAGGGTGCTCTGCAGCTAAGCTGCAGGGATTTGCACCAGCTCAACATCTACACCATATGGATGCTTTATTACAGAGTAATGATGTCTCTCTCTTTCGCCCTCACTTCTCTAACTAGAGATGATTTGAAAAACCAAACAGCCTTATGTGTAACCAGGTGATTAGAGAGACTTAAGGGGGATTTAATAGTATTCTACTGAGGAATGTAGAAGAACATTTCAACTAGCTTTAAGTGAGTCACTGTCAGATGCAGAGCGCACAGATGACTCAAATACAGTTTATTCATAGTTACAGTATATTTCACTAATCTGCTAATAATCTGCAACAAACTCAACGCATAAACAAAGACTCACAATACTGTCTGAGGTCACGTAAGGGTAATATATGCACTTCTTTGGAAGTAAGACACCATTTACACGTTATATGTTCTGAATAAACAAAGACTAGGGTTGAGGTTATTATATACGGGCAAACGAAAATAACAGGGGGATTCATTTCCTCACTAGCAATAGCAATAATTGGGTTTATATTGAAATGAGAACTGCTTATTGATAGAAACTGCATATTAGCAGTGAATAATCAATAAAGTGGATTCAATACCTATTAAACTGGAATAAGCTGGGATGGGCTTTTTTCATTTGTCAGCCAATGACCATTAGTCTCATAACTCTTCATGCTAATGCACTATTCCTAGTAGAAGCATATCACTGTTGACACTGGGTCAGATTACAGCTATTGTATTGATTAGTGTAAGGAAATGCATGTTTATGCAACAAAACTCAAGGCTAACTGCCCAGAAGCCCAAACTAAGTCATAAAAAATCTGGCCTTATTCCTAATTCCAAATATTAATCTTGGTATTTCACAGACTGCACTGGTCACTTTGGCAGTGTTTCCTACTAACACCATCAGGAAGGTCCTAGTTTGAAGTAAAATACTGGGAACATTTTCTACAGAGAGAGACCAGGTTGCTGTGTGAACCATGTGTGAAAACAGAAAACAAGAATTTAGTGAAATGTCATCAGGCCAAATTATAGCTGGTCTTTTCTTTCTTTTTCCATCAGCCTCTTAGAATTTCAGTCTAAGGGAATTAATTGTGAGGCGCTTGATTTGCAAATGAATGTGATTTCAGTTGTGAAAATATAATTGCGGGCTTAGTTTGGGACACTGAGACAAACAGCTCTGGGGAAGAAAAAAGGGAGCATCTTAATTTATTAGCGATCTGCAACATTTTTCGCCCAGAAGCCAAGGCAACTGGTCTGTCGAGACTGAAATGAAATTACTGTTCTTCTTGAGCAGGAGAAACAAAAGCGTCTCCCAATGCAAGTGAGGTCCCAGTCTGGCACAGTGAGGTCAGCAGGCTGAGGCCTATAGCCAACCCTAAGCTGAGCTGTAGTGCTGTGTGCAAATCAACTGCTTTTCTCCCATTTCATTTCTCATGCACAGCGTTTGTGCTCCTCTTTCATGAATGTAGGACCCTATCCTTGGCCCTCCCCTCTGAAAGAGCCTTCCCAGTGACGAAGGTGACCTGCCACTGAGAAAAAGGAGGACCTGCCATGAACTGAGTGTCAGCCATTAAATATGATTTCGCCCCTGAATGGCACAAAAACACATTCAACCACTGAAACTCATTAAGGCCGCATAATCTCTCTTTTCTTAAGAATAACAATGATTTCAGCTGGGAAATGCAATGGTTTTGGGGAGCTGAGCCATTGATTTGAGTTGCATTCAAAGTAATAAATCAAGTCCAACTTCACATCCTGGACTCTTTTGCCTAAATCAGTGCCTCTCACCATACCGGTCAATTAGTTTAGAGCGACTATATTCAATACACAGTGCAATCCACTGACAAGGCGTAATAAATTCCATGGCTTGGATACTGTCCAGAATAACTTTGTGCTGCTGTTCTGCCCCTACACTAAATCTATAAAGATAGAAAAGAAAAGAATGAAAAGTAGTTGTAACAGCCATGTTTTACAGCAATATAACTATAAACCAACATTTAAATAACTAGAGACATTTTTGACAAATCATAAACTGACATCCATGTGGTTAACTTCCATGTTGTTATAGAAGCTGATCCTGCTTAAGCTCGAATGAGGTCACTGGCAGCGAGTGAGAACGGAAGTGTAAAGGTGCCAACTCCTGTCAGACAAAATGAGCTGCCTGTTTGATTCCACTCAGTGCTCTTTTACCCCCGTCTTCTCCATCGCACCCTGAAACGCACGACTCTAAAGAGTCTTAATTATTATTTTTATTTCTCGTTAACAAAGTTTCTGTCCAATTTCTATTGACTTTGTTTCAAAGCTTCCACGGGGAACCTATTGGCCCAGCCTGCTAAATTACACCCGTGTGGACTGGGAGAGGTGGGAGCAGCTGTGAGGAGGGCTCTCAGTAGTCAGACCATTGTAATCTGCATTAACCACATTGCAAGAGAGTGCAAGGGTCAAAGTCTTTAAGTGCCTGCAGGGATGGGTGCTTCTGGATTACATGGTATTGCTCCAAGAGGTTGTAATAATTGTACAGTGCTGCTCGCTCACTACCTGTTGTTCACCTATGCTGATGTATGTAGTTTTTTAAAGAGCCCTCATTATTGTTTGGCTCTGAAGACTAGACAAGTTGGGACAAATGGCAAGAAATAAAGCATAAACGTGAGTCGAGAGAAAAAGACTGAAAAACAAAGCAGAATTTACTTGAAAAAAAAAATGTATATTTTTAAGTGGGGGTTTGATTTTTCTCAAAGTAAGAGCACATGTTAACAGGATCGTGCATATAAAAATTCTTGGTAATGCTGACCAGATTAAGTCTATTTCCTGGAAGGTGCGCTGGAATAGCATTGGCAGAAGGTGTGTCCAAGGATGATCTTCTCCTTCTTCTTTGGCAGAGCATTAAATAGTGAGAGGAGCAGAAGTAATACTCTTACTGGCAAGACTCAACGAAGCTAGAGTGACAGCAGCTTAAATTTTTTTTCTGCACATTTCAATATGTTTTTCTTGTGCATCGTTTATCAAACTGAAACGGAGTGAAAATAATTTCAAAGAATTAATGAACAAAAGTCTTGCCTTCCATTGAAACTATGAATTATTTATAGCTACATTTCAACGTGATTGAAAATGTGAATTAATCCCATTAACCTCTCTGATGGCGAGAATAAAAGCATATGTCTTGATGAATGTTTGCTGGGCTCAAATTTAGAGCCATTGAGAGAAGCTTTTCCCAGGCAAAGCCCAGCAGACAGATTGTATGCTGGGTTGCACGGTGCTTATAGATCCTTGCAGACTCTGTCTGAGTCTGTGGAGGAATGACGGAAAGCTCAATGGAGGCGTCTGTCTCCCAGCTAGACACCCTGTTCAGTCCTCACCCTGTATACCTCAGAGCCTGTGATGAATGCACGCAGGGCCCTCTCTCCCCAGCATACATTTGACATTATTAACACAATATAAAATGTGATGGAGCACTCTGCCACACTGCTGGGCCACCCTGATCCAGCACAGCACAGCTACGTGGTGATTTATTCCCACAGCCATGAAAAAGTAAGCGCGCCATTAAAATCACAGGTGTTTGGAGGCCACACGACTCACCGGGCAAGATCGATAATGTCACTCTTTTACATGGCTCATTTTGAGGGTGCCGCAGCATCATATGCCATTAGTAAGGCCTTGATCGATTGAAGAGCAAACCTCTGTCTGACACTATGGCTATGGGTGGCACACAGATACAAGCTAACAAGGGGCATGCACATGTGTGTGCGCCTACTCTTAAAATGGTACATGTATACACTCTTCCAGAGCTTGTGTTTACATTGTCTCCACCTGCACTCACACATAATCAGTAGAGCTAATGTAGGAGATAATGTACTGTAAATGGCAAGGGCTCTGATTGATACCTGCACTTAGCACAATTACTGGTGTAAAAACTTTGGGAAAAGACAAAAGTTTGCGCTACTTACCGTAGGGTTACCGACTGTGGCCCGGGAAAGTGATTTGTTAGTGTTTGTTGAGCGTGTTCCCAAGGCTATAAAGTGTGACACCGGCAACAAATAAGGACTAATGTTCTGGTTCCAAATGAATACTTAGCACAACCTGTAAAAGAATGTGCTGTCTCTGCCCTTTCGCAAGCACACAGATTATCAACAAATTATTTGGTGCTATTCCTGAGGGCTGCAAATCCATTTCAGACTAAGGCAAACAAATCACTAACTTATCATGTGATATCTATTAAATACAGTAACACAAACTTGCTGCACAAGTTGTAATAAAAATTCCCTTTGTCTTCCAGAATCCTTAAAAACACGAGAGTTTTTTTTTTTTTTTAATATACATCAAAAAAGCAGCATTTAAAAGAAACATTTTAATATAATTTGGAAACTTTTTTTTCCGTCAAATTCATGGGCCATTTTGGTATGGGCATAAACATGTTTTTATTTCCATGTTAATTCACATACATTCAGGAAAGGCATGCAAAACATTTCTAAAAAGGAGGACCATTGTTTCTGCCGTAACCCCTTAATAAAACAAAACAGGAGATAATGGGAAAGCGAGGACAGGGTGGCTGTCCTCCTAAAATTCCTCGTGAGAGCGGATTCCGTATGACATTGTAGTCAAATTGCAAAGACAAAACGTCTATTCGAAGACAACCCCGGCGGAAATTTAGACCGGTCTGCATCGCTTGCAAAGCATTTGCAGGTTGCAAATGAACATGAAGATTCTTTGCACAAATTTCAATTAAACAAAATCTTTAAGATTCACTTATTTTTTGTCCTTCATTTTTCCTCACTCTTGTCTAATTCTCTGTTTTTCTTCTTTTTCATTCTCAGTGCAACGGCCATGAAAATGAACTATTAATCTGTTTCCCAAAGGAATTCCTCATGCCTCGTAGCTCTGACAGCCGCAATACAAGGGTTGTTGTGTGGTCAACAAACAATTTTCCCGGGCTTCACTGCCTTTCAAAGGCATTTTTTCATCCGGCTCTGATCATGTGAAAAATGCCATTGTCAAAGGTTCCTCTGCTTTTCTTCTCATACAAAGATGTCAGATGGAGAAAGTTAAATTTCCAAACATGTTAATCCGTGTGAGCGTAAACTCAACCCCTTCTTCCAGTGCTTGAGAGTTCATTCAGCATGTTTGAAATTTCCTGTGCTTGAGCAACACAAGTGTGCCTTTTAGTCAAGATGCAATATGTCCTTTAACTGAAAGACGATTATGGAGCTACGCAATTCAATCGAACAATACATGCATGCGCGCTTTGCTAGCACCTGTTTCTCAATTCTGCATCGATTTCATAAAACAAAATTACACTTGTTGTGTAAAGATGGAAATTGTTGTGACATAAGTGTCAGTTAAGTTAAGGACATGACAATGCAGAACTATTTTATTACACATGGTTTTGTGATCCGGTTTTCAGGTCTGAAATGACATGAGCTCAAAAATGAAGTGACAGGATTAAATGAGCTTCTGTAGATGAACAGCTGTGAGACGAGGAGCGATTCATCAGAGTGTATAAGGTACCGAGGGGGTTGTTCTTCTGCTCTCTGCCCTGCCTCCAACGAGACCATCTCTTAACAGGTCGAAGGGGGTAAAAAGGTGGGCCACCTCATTACAGCCACACACTCCTTGCCTCTTCCTGCCTGCCACCCACACATCATCCAACCCTTTTCCTCCACTGCAGCCTCTCATCACCGATCTTTCCTTTCATCACACACACATCCCCAGTCACACCGCTGTCTGATTGATGAGGCCACTTTTGATAATGGCATCAGGAACTGGGGTGTCTGCCTTGTCATTAGATACTATCAGAGCTGTCTTATTACAACTGAGGAAGACCCCAGGCAGATAGACGGGTTTCTCTGTGTGCAGATATGACCACAGATAATGAAGCTCAGAAACTGTGTACTCTAATATACCTGGCTGAGTTAATCCATCCATCACATGTGCCAAAGTTCACTGAGCTCCCTCAGATCGCATAAACTTCCTACTGCCAAGGTGACAGCTATACTTCCTTGTAGGAGGGGCAGAGGAGACGGAGATAATAGCTATTTTTCTTTCAGATTTATGCATACTGTAAAACTGCATAAAGAAGCTTACTTAATATGATCTGCAACATAACAATGAATGAAAAATGAAAATGAAAAATTTCAACTATGCCACTCACTGATGGAAAATTGAGTGCCCAATAGTGTAATGACATGCACAGTCTATACAAAAATCTTGTCCTCCACTGGAATACTTTTAATCTATTTTTTCCCAAATGAAACTCTCTAAAAAAATTTGAAAAATGCACATAAGGTGCATAAGGATTAGAATTATAAAACTTAAAGTTCGACTTTATAGACTACTTAGAAAAAACATTTGCATTGAAAAGAAGTTGGAACAAGTTATTTTTTTCTTTTTACATTTTTTGAAAAAATAAGAAGTTTAGATTTAAGTTGTTTAATGAGACAAAACTATAGAAATACATATTTTAATATGAGTAAAAAAATTACAGTCAAGCATTTCATGTGTATTCCACATTAAAAACCCCAAATGCAACAAATACCATCTTATTATCATTTTTAAAAATACAGCTCAAATTCCAAATAAATTTATCTGCAGAGAACCACTGGTAACGAATGAATAATAATGGTTTGTGCTATCTGCAAGGTTTCTATTAATTCAGGACAAAGGTGAGGTACTGATCAAAAGACAGCAGAGTGAGGGGCCCTGCAAGCCAGGATAAGAACCATACAACACAAACAAAGGCCCCGGCTTGCCAGTGAAAGAATAACTATGGTTTGAATTATGGATAGATCTGAATGGTGTCTCTCTTCTACAGATGGCTGCACACATGAGAATCCCAAGGCCTGTATAATTGTATTGCTAATAAGGAGTAAAGCCAATTAGGCATTTAAGTGTGCTGTAATCACTTGGATGGGGGAGAGAAAAAGAGAGGGCCCATGGAGGAGATAGAAAATCAGGTCAAAGGACAAATGAATGCCTCTCCCACACTGACAAATATAATTAGACATAAACTGTATGTACCTGAAAAGTCCCCACTGGGCAAGAAAACCTTTATATATGTTCTCATCTCCTCCTCTGATCTCTGATTTGTTTGTTTTTTGTTGTCAAGGTGACAAAGGGCTGCTACATAGCAACCTCACAAGGGAAAATATGAGTAAGAAATGATGCCCTGCGAAAGGCGCACAGCACTCAAATAGTTAAATGAACTTTTAAACTCCCACAGCTGACATTCATTCTGTCATATTGATCAAGTTTTATGATTACCAAAATTATTTTTCTTTCTACATTTTTTTCCAAAGCACACTGTGCTTTATCATTTATTTTACTTCAAATGTGAGCATAATTTACAAAAATGAGCTGAAGTCAAAAAGTGGGGTTGTTTTCACATACAGGCATCTATGCAACCCAACTTCTTTTTGAGACCACAACAGTGGCTCCCTGCTGCCCATAAGAAAAAATACTGGTTTAGTACACTTCCACATTTTCTCCAGGCCCAGAAGCCTGACGTCTGCGCTTATTCTCAGGTGACACATGATTGCGACATTCATTCTCACGGTTTCTCTGCTATTAACTCGACTGTAACTAGTCCATTAGAATTTTTTCTTGCAACCCCTTCAATACATTTAAGGCAGTAACTCCAAATCACGTCTCAAATCTTGAGATGGTTTAACAATAACAAAATCAAAGCTGCAATCAGAAAGCAGGTAAAGACATGTAAGCATTTTTACGAGTGAAATCTCCAGTTTAGTAGATTTATAGCTTAAAGTGCACTGTAAAGGACTGTATTTAGATGCATAAATGATTAGAGGCCAAGTAGTAAATGAAATCTCTGGATACAAAAAAATCCAAAAACATAGCATACAACGGTTATTGATGAATGAGTGAACATTTTACAGGGTCAAAACTAGTGTTAATTAACACTTTATGTGCAATCATGGAACTTCCATTATTTCTTTTTCAAACGTATAAATTTAAATCCTTAATTTGATTCACACACTGTAAGAAGTGCATTTAAAAAAAAAAAAGAGCAAACCAATCAAAATATCTATGACAAAACAAAATGCCCATTGCATGCAAGATTAGCTGTTGAGGGGGCTGTTGTACCCATGTACCAACAGCACAGACGGGCCATAAAATCCTCCAGACAAGCTGTCTGTCACAACATTTGTTTGCCAGATTACATTCCTTTCTGCCACTGAGAGTGGCAATAAAACGGGTGAAATTCTCCAAGCAGCGTTGCTCTGGCCTCTCAAACTGCAATATGTCTGTAGTCAAATATGTTTAGAGGTGGGATTGTTAGGACAAAGCCTTATGCCGAGTTCTTTTTCAATGTTCTGGAACTTTTTAGACTTCAGCAGGCCAGGAGGACAAAAGACCGGGACGTCTATGAGGACTATCAATACATTTAAACAGGGCATGCATTTCTCATAAAGTGTCTCCAAAAGCAGAATGAGCCAATGGGAGGGGACTGCTTGATCAACCCGTGAAGGGAACCTCAGTTATGAACCAGAGAAAGAAAAAGAGGAAGAAAGAATTGGGCAAAGGGGGGGGAGGTAGAAAAAAATTGAAAGAAAAGGTCATGAGTGGCAGTTGATTTGAGAAGTTTCTGCGACCCCACAAAGGGCCATGACATCATCAGGTATTGAAGCAAAAGAGGAGGAGAAGGGGTTCTTTAAAAAGCTGGCCGCTTACCGAGGCCGTAATTACATTTGCGCTAAACATGCCCAAGTGCTCCTGTGCTGTGGGGGGAATCATTTTCAGGGGTGGGGGTTGGAGGGGCTGAATTAATCAGCTCTGTTTGCTGTGGGGACTCTTTATAACAGAAATCTTTCTCACTACAAGCTTCCATTTCAAAAACACCACAGTCCCTGTTTCCTCTGTCCTATGAGGAAAGAATTTCCCTAAATTGTATTTGTCTTTTGGGCTAGCTGCTCCTTCAGCTGCAACTGTAAAACCATCCAGAAAATACAAACTGTCTTAATGTCAGGAATGAAAAAAAAAAAAGAAGTTTTACCCACTCGAACGCTACCCCGCCGACCCCTCCAACTTTGAGCCTTTACATAGTGCTCAGTGCATATAAAGCCTTTGCAGTGCATGGTGGGTAGGCATGGCGTGAAGTGTACAAGGAAGGAATGCTATTAAGTAAGTTATGCACATAATGAATCTGAGCAATGCTTGGGAAAACTTCAGCAACATTTATTCCTCTTTCAGTTTAGTCTATTTCTTAGTGAAAAGAGCAGGCCAAGTGGTGAATACAGTAAATCACTCTTTAGTTCTGCCAGAGCTGTTTTCACCCAAGGCCGGTGCCCCCAAAGACTTCATCTATTTACAACTGCATGGTGAGTCCAATCTTGTGTCAGGTTTTTAAATAGGCTCAAAATATACAATGCTTCCACTGTTCCTTGTGTCAACTTCACCAGAGAGGAGACAAGCAAAAGAAAAATAGAAATTTTAAAGCAGACTGACATATTTTTAAATGTAGTTTAAATATGCTCTTAGACGTGGAGTGACATGAATCAAGCAAATACAGTTGTGGTGACTGCGGTGCGGTGCGAGGGCGACAAATTCATCAGTCATACGATACTTGCCGGCTTGAAGCGTTTCCTCTTTGCCGCTGACATGCTACGCTCCAGCATGACGTGTCATCGCTATCCTGACAGACGCAGTGTGGCCGCGCTGTGCCACATTCAGCCAGTAAATTCAATTAGCTTTCCCACGATGACATCGCTCTGCCATCGGGATGACAAACTGTAATATGATGAAGCGATACACAAACATCTCTGATTCAGTCTGAGCCCTGAGGGATGCTGGCGCCAAAAATCGTACAGTAACATGCTAAGTCCAAGCTGACATTTTATGCACTGCTCACAGTTTAATCCACCTCCTGGCAGATGACTAAACAGATTCTTTCTGTGAGAAATAAATGTATGATTTCAGTGTTAAAAAAGCACTAATAATAAAAGTATTTAATAAACCATTAGAGAATTGGGTATTGGTGTGCTGTTTACACTTAAAAACATGAATGAAAGCATCTGCTATGCCCCAGAGCAAGCATATGAAAATGTAATGAGGAGGGAAAAAATGGGAATCTTGCAACTTTTGGGACATTTAGGTTCATGTACTATTTCTTGTATGGCTGCCTCCAGTTTATATTTGCATACCACTGGCCACACCGAAAACAATAAGCATGGAGGCAAATGAATCATGAACATCGACAATGAGTGCTTTGAGTGTTCCAATTTCTTCATTATCTGCTTAACAATTAAAGTAGTGGTATATGGATTCTACCCTAAAACCAGACTCAGTGTTGGGTCATCTAAGATCAAGAACAAAGATTAGAATATTCTTTTTCTGACAAAAATCTTACACGTTGTTGCTTTAATATACTACATTTAAAATAGATTTCTTGTAATCTCCTAAACACATGCTGAGAATACAGTAATATTGCTCTGGCCAGCGTCCCCAAAGACATTCTCTGGATGAGTTTTGCAGCCAGAAATGATTCCCTACTCAATGCATTGGATCTTTCTAGCCTCCAGCTCTTATCCATTTTCTCCTTGCCATGATCTATTTTATGGATGTTCCTCCGTGATGGCCGCATGTTGCCATCGATGGTTTCCTTTCTTTATTTCTCCAAGGACTAAGAACACCTGTCTGCTTTAATCACTAAGTCCTTCCCAGCAGGAATGCCATCACTGTATAGACACTGAGCTCCTATCTGACATTGATAGAAACAACATAGTATAGATCCCCATTTGGCAACAACAAAGAACCAGCAAAGAGCCCAACAAGAGAATCTGTCTGTTCCCCTGAAAGTTGTCTCTTTGCAGCTTCCTACCACATGACCCACTAATACAATGATGGAAAGAAGCAGGAGTTTCAGCAGTGACTCACTAAGTAAACATTAAACATGGATGAATGAAATCATATTTTCACAACTCACCCCAATTATGTGAACAGTCATACTTCAGAATGACAAATCCACAGGATTTTCCCAGAAGCTGGGACAGTCATGAAAAACTTACTGTAGCCTAAACAGATACATAATCCCCCCCCCCAAAAAAATAACATGTTTTTTTTGTTTGTTGGTTGGTTTGATTCATTAAATCTTCTCAATGGCCTCCCATAAAGCAAAGGTGGAAGCTCATGACTAAACATTCCAACCAAAAAACCCTCTTCCACAGCTTTTTGTTGTGTTTAAGGATGCCATAACGAGATAAATATTTTCAGTATCCTCTGTACTCAACAAATCACTCTTTTTCATCAGATTGGAAATTGTTACAGTATGAATATATGTCTGAGCATGACATCATTTCAGGAAGGGACCACAATCATTCTGGGAATTTACTTCCAGCAGACTGTAATGTCCTTGTTTGCTCCAGTGGGCAACAGCCTTGACAGCTATGAAATAATCTACCAGTTAAGTTAACAAACAACATCGCTCTCACTGCTGAAAAACTCTCACAATTGGTCAAAGAAGAGCCAAAACCTGTAAAAGCCATCAGTAAGCTGCCCTTCAATGGAATTTTTTTCTGAATGTAAATAATGACTAACGTTTGCTCAGTGATGAACGGATCGTTTTATCAGTTTTTCATGGAAAACAATTTGTCCTTGAATGCACAACATTTGTACCCATGGACTTTTATGAAAGGTCCCATTTACGAATTCGCATGAAACCCTCCTCCGCCCCCATCTCCCTTCAGTGAGAGATAAGGGCAGGAGATTAATCAATATCCAACCCTACAGAAACACACACACGCACATACAGCTGGATAATATCATAGCAGCTTACAGTCACCGTACGAGTTACAACTTTAATGGGACGTTTAACATACTTTTATCTCCATAATTTCTATTGACAAAGCTGTGTTTCGCACATAATTTTCATTTGCAAAACACCAAAAATAATAACTGTGTCAAAGTTTGTGTTTGTGTGGGTAATGTAAACAGGACATAATCTGCACTGAATGATAAGTTTGCTGCCAAAAGGGGGGACCTACAACATAACAAGAAAGTCATTAGAGTACTTAAATGTGTATATGTATTGTATATTATTATGTGAGTACATAATCACATAATTGATTCTTGTTTTTTTCATTGATATCAATGTGGCGTGAAAAAGAAAAGGAAATAACAGTTAACACTGGGCTTTGGCTTGAAGTATTGGCATGGGTGTTTATTCCTGCAAAAGCCAGTGCAGGTAGCCTTCTTAGCAGCAATAAAAGGTAGGATTATCGCCCTGCTTGTAAAGACTGCCAACCTATTTGAGTAAAGTGTAAAAAGCGACAGGAACCACAGCTGATAGTTAAGTCAAGGCAGGTGTTTGAGAAAATTACAGCTGCTGCACGCAGAACGGGTGATCTGTCAGGAGTGTCTGCTTTGTTAGGTGTACTGTGCATCAGTGAGGCTCGGTTTAACCACAATGGCCTACTGTGTACGGTTTCCTGGCTTAGTATGTGGTTGTAATCTTCAGACCACATGAGGTGCTTCTTTTAAACACGCATGCCACTGTCGCTGACAGTTAGTCAATTGGTGCGTCATTTTAGTCCAGACAAAAACATCTCAGTATTGTTGGACTGACTACCATGAAAATCTACAGCACCACCAGCAGGTGAATGTTTTAACATTTTGAGCGGTACATGCTGAGTTTTTCCTGTCAGAAGTGTAACTTAAAGGGAATTGAAGTTTTGTGTGTGTGTGTGTGTGTGTGTGTGTCTATACCTTACAATGTGGAGTGCCCTGAGATGACTGTTGGCACAATATAAACTTTTACTAAACTTGAATTGTACAATTTTAGATTGATACATCTTTGATCAGTTGATTACTTTGATTCCTTTACTATTCTTTCAGTAAATTGTTGCACACAACTATCGGACGGATTGTTATTAACTTTGGAGGAAACAGTCATGCCGCCCCCAGGATGAGAAGGAGACTTTTCATCTGTTACCTCATCAGGTCAACATATTATAACTGTGCCAGTATCTAATGATACCCCTGTCAGCCTCGACTCTGCTCTTTAATGTTAGAAGGTTACCATACTAACAATGTTTAATGTTACTATGGTAACCTACTAAACTAAGAATATGATATGTTCTGTGACGTGTTATCTGCTGTCATTTTCCACATGTTAGTATTAGGACATTAAGCATTTAGCTCAAACTGCCATTAGCATTGAGGACGACCCTTAATGCCGTTTAACTGTAAAGATGCCAGAGTGCAGGGAGACACTGCACGACCATTTATGCTGTAGTAAAAATTAATGGCCAAGGCGCATTTTGACAGTCCTGACCACCTATGTGATGTAAATAGGATGGGGCTACAGTAGTTTGATGGTGAAATAATCCTCAGTTGATTGAAAAGACTAAAACCTCATAAAGGAAACAGAACAGTTTCACAGAGACAGTGGTTGCTGAGGTGCAGCGATGGAACCCCTCAGAGTTCAAAGATGACAAGTTTCCCACAGAGAAACACCAAAGCACTCTTTTTCTGTCTCTTTAGAAGAAAATTCAGCTTGTTGTGAAATAAGATTGTGCTTCATTAGCTTTAAAAAAGATCTGCATATCTTACAGGGCCTCTATTTTACATGGCCCAGATATTTAAGAGCCTTCCAATGGGATTATTCTCCTGCTGTGGGGCTTGTGTGCTTGAGAATGTTTGTCCTGCAAACAGGGCGCTATGCTGACTGGTCAGTCGCTCTGGCCACTGGTCACTTCTCCTTATAGATTTTTTTTTTTTTTTGCTGTGTGGCCTGATGCAGGTCAGGAGGTCGCCTTTTGCATGGCATTCTGGGAGTGATTGTTCTCCAAAGGCCTTGGGTGTGGAATCTATCATCATTAATGCACCAGTCCTCTCTTGTAAACCTGCTACCCAAACATGAAAAAATGGAGGTCTTTTGAATTGGCTGCTTTTAAAAGAAGGTCAAATTTGTCATTTCATCTAATAATTGGGCCAAACAGGAGAATGCCAAAAAGGTCAAAAGGTTAGACTGGTACACTGATTTGGGCCTACATTTAACAGAAGTGATTTTAAAAGAAAGCAGCAAATAATTTAAGATTGACGTTTAAGAAGTGATAGATAAATGTGTGACTTCTAAAACAATATACAAGAACCATCTGCTATATGATTATCCTTTAGAAAGACCACCACTGTGCTGACCATACGTTAGCTCTTTTCAGGTTGCACGACAACAGCTGTGAGTTCTCACATTGATGAATATGGTCAAACATATGCATTCATGGAAATGTTTACTTAAAGATTGTGAACCTGGGTTAGATATTGCGACCCAGGACTAACATTAGCATCCTCCATCACCCAGTCGGGCACTTCGTTCAACTTACTGCTATTAAAACTGTCCACATGATATAGGTGAGAGAAGCCAGCTGCTAATGTTAGCGTGAGGTCTTTCTTCCCCATCCGTGCTCCAAAGTATACGAGTCCCCAATTTGAGCGTTGTTTCAATTTAACCTCTGACCTCACGTGGGAAACTAAATAACGAATTCCATATTTCCCTGAGGTGGAGGGCAGGATTGTCTGTTAGTGACCATCAATCAAAGCCAGCAGAGCAGAATGACCACGTGACTGACCACTGACTTGAACATAGTCTTTGACATGGGATTATGAGGAGACATGTGCACATAAACTCCCATACTACAACAATGAAAAGCCTGGCATATGCATCTGCCAGCTAAACTACAGCTATGCATTTTTATTAAACCTTATAAGAGGCAGGGCCATAGATTGTCTGCTTCAAGTGTGAAAATGGCCTTATTCCCTATTATTTAAACACAGATATTGGCTCATGGTGCAAAACAGTGAAAAGTAAATAACTGTCTGACACAAAAGGAAGGCCAAAATTTAAAAAAAGAACCTAAGTTTCAGGCATGCAGCCACTTTTATTGATCAGCATCATATAGATGTTTGCACAAACAATGCCAAAATAATGGATTATTGATATTAGTTAATTATTAATTATTGCAGTCATAATTCATTAGTGCAGTCATTGGCTAGCATTGTGTAGCACTGGCTTGTGTTAGAATTTACTAGGAGTTTAATAAATAAGGAAAAGGTGCAAAATATCATGCCATAAAATTTAATTGAGCCATTTTATTAGGAACATTTTAAGATTTTTTTTTTTTTTTTAAATGAAAAGTTGATGACTATCCTGTTACTTTCCACTCTTCCAATATATGTAAAAGCTGATATCGATGGGCACTCTGTGGTCATGTCGAAGTTTGTCTGTTTCTTTATTCTCATGAGATCTAAATTATTCTAATACTGTATACATGAGATTTACTCACTTATTCACTTTGTGATTATTAATGTAAAGTTGAAAAATGCATTCCTCAAGTAACACTTGAGTAATTGCTGAGTAAGTATTGATTTACAATGATTAAATAACTGATTTCACAATCAGAGTGACACAGATTTATGTATTTATTTAGAAAGATATTTTTGCTATTACACTTTCAGTAAGAAATTTACCAACTTTATAACTAAATAGTAAGAATAGTGAACTCCTTCAGTAAATGATTACTGGATACAGTTACTGAACTGTTAGTTAATACTTATTGGGGCATTAACTACTGTCAGTTAATGGATTCTTGTAAGGGTTTAACAAAATGTTAATGATTGATGCAGTGATGTGCTGTGCTGTTAGTAAACCACAAACAGTTACAATTTTAAAAACACAAAAATACCATATTATAAAGATCTCACACAAATCTGTCCAACTTGGCCTGAAAGGAGCTTTGATTTGTTAGGTCTTGTGGGTAGCATTTTTTTTGACAAAATAATTTAATTTTTTTTTTGGGGGGGGGGACAACAAAATCATAATTAGATGTGATGGGAAACACATTTGCTGCAATTCCTCTGTGTTGTGCTGTCTGTTGTGCAGGTGTATTTTTCTACATCAAAAGCTTGCATTTTTGGGTGACAAGCACAGGTGCAAAAGCAACAGAAGAGCAGGAGAAGATAACAAAGTGAAGCAAACTCATGGAAGATAATGCCACGCACAGAAGAGAGAGTGGGAATAGCAGGTATGTGTATTACATCTGAAATGACACCACTTTCATTAGCAAAGAAAAAACCTTTTTGAAACTATTGCCCTAGATAAGAACCGTGTGAAAAATCGATGTGGGAGCTCAGTTGTCAGTATGACGATGTGCTGACTAACTCTCAGAGGAGCAAGGCAGAGTGGGAAGAGGGTTTTAAGGACGCCCACTGGAGATAAGAGACCATTCACATGGGAACAGTGGTAGTCCCCCCTCCAACCCCCCCCCCTTTTTTTTCTAAAGTCACCAAATCTTTAGAGGAACAGAGCTGAGTACTTGCCTACTTGCCTTCCTCCTGATTGAGACTAGGATGACAGCTTGGGGCCCAGTGGAGAGCACCGTTGACAGTGGGAAAAGGGGAACGGGACAGGCCGAGTAATCTTCTCCTAAGCTGTGCCTATTTATCACGGAGGTAATGATAAGAATCAGATTTAAAGGTGAACCCTGAGATGGGTCAGAGCCTCACACAGGCAGTAACGTGATCTGCAGGAGAGCACTGATAACCCAGGACAATACGGGGGGTGGGGGGTGGGGGTGGCGGCTGTCAGATAAATAAAACAAACGGTGCAGAGCTATAAAAGGGGGCCCACGTGGCATCTGCTTCACCAAGTAAATTCAGTCTCACTAAGAACAGGAAGAGAGTGGTGACCACGGGGAGGGAAGAGAGGGATGCTAAGGATGAGATACAGGAAGCAAAAGAGATGACTTAGTTCAAAGGAGACCAAAGACAGACCACTGGAGGTGGGGAAAAGAAACAGGCACGGTAGGGTGAACATCACTGATGTGCAGTGTCAACAAGAGTTTGCAGTACAGTGTGTTCTTCTACAATCATTAAGCAATAAATTAAAGAACTTTAGCGACAAAGTGCAATGTCTTAATGAATAAAGTGCCTTAAAATTTCCTTTGCAAATTACAAGTGAATAAAACTGAAGCCATTATAACTGGGATTAGGAGCCACCTGGTTATGAAACATTATGGATGCTCTCAGCACTAATATTGGGGAAAATGCATTAAATTTACAGTCACACACTGGTGATGCTGTATGATTACGTATGATCATTATGCGCCTGCATGAATTATATTGTTAAGACCCTTGCAATTCAATAATAATAATTTATAAATAGTGATTATTTTTGAAGTCATTAGGTTGGATGATAACTTTTTTTTCCTCAAATCTGTCCAAGTAAAGAAGAAGAAAAGAAGAGGAACAAGAATCTCCAATAAAAAATGTAATGAATGTAGTGCAGCTGTGTTGTGCTTGTCCAGACAACTAAAAGCCATGATGTGTGCTGGTTTTCATTACAATTAAACACCAGTTTGATTTCACTGTGCAGCTTCAACCGGAGAGAAGGATCTAATCAGTGCAGAATAAAAACCTGCAGACTTCTGCGCTGCTCTGGATTGAATACTTCTGCTGCATCTTATTTCCAGCTGTAAGGTTAGCGCGGAGCTGCTGGTGGGCGTCTTGAGCAGATTGCCCTCTGCCCGATCCATCGCCTGGTGAGGTCACTCAATGGCCTCGGGGACCCTGGCGTACTTCCCCTCTGAGGAACAACAGTGCTTTGACCTCTTGGAATCTTCCCTTTCTACAGCACGTGTGAGGTCATGTTTTCCGCACCCTGTGCGTGGTCTGGTGTTTTTTGTCCTCAGTGTGCACTGTATCAACACGGGTCTGCAGTTATGAAAATATAGTAAAGCAGACACAAGCATATCCTGTGCCATCTAGTGAACAATGATGGAAAACATGTCACTGATACTATACAGGTTGGTCACTTGTGAGATAAAATGCCTGTACGGGCAGACTCTTTGTCTCTCATGAAAACTCAATTGGATTTGGAGGTGGACAGCCGCCTCCTACACAGTAAATTAATGGCCAGAGCTGCTGAGCATACATGACTGATGACTTTTATAGAACGCTCTGGAGCCCTATTGCCACTGTCACCTTAGTGTCTCTTGTGGGTCTGAGTCACTGGATCATGTCATCCAACACCAAGGAACCACCTCTGCGTTACAAGAGATAAAGCAGATACCACAATGCTTCACAGACTCCAGTTTTCTGATTACAAGCCTTATTTCAAACAAAGCACGTGTAAGCAATGAAAATTTTCCACTGCACTGCATTATTCACCCTCACCTACATGTACAAGAGAAATTATGAAAGGATGAGCTGAGGATTTGTGTAGCAAGTTGTTCAGCGGCATGTGTTTTTTCTCCCTTTCTTTTTTTTTTCCTCCTTCTTCCTTAATCTAAGGGGAATGAAGCTGTTGTGGAAACTTTTGTACAGGAAGTGCATGGTGAAATTACTATTTCCTGCTTTTAACAATGCCCCAAAACATATTCCTGAAGTGGGCAAAAAAACCCATTCTCGTCCACTGGGTAGCTTAAATAATACCGTATTAGTCCATTTGCAGTACATGCAAAAGCCAGGAAGTCAAATCTAAACACAGTGTGTGACTGTGATGACTCACTAGATCACACAACTATGAGGCTATGCTGTTTATATCTCCCATGAGGTAATGTCTTACTCATATCATCTAAACACACAATTATGATGCCAGCTATGCCCAATCAGGATGTTAAAAGTCCTGCATTCATATGATTTGTAAATGAATCACACACCATTAAAACAACATATGGATTACATTATGAATTCCTATACTCAGTCAAAAATCTTTTTTATATGAGTTTAATACTTTATATTAAATAATGTTCTTTTTGATATTCTATTTTGGTGTTTGATAAATGCTTCATGTAAATAATACAAAAAAAATACAATTAAGGAGAGCTCTCCATGTGAAATAGAGCATCTTTAAATGCTGTTTCAATGGTTATTTTCAGACCTTTTTACACTAGATGTTGAGCATTCACTCACTGAATGCAGCAGGCTGACAACTTGCTGTTTAGTAACAACAACAGTAAACAGATTCACACCAACCCCCGCCTCACATTCCACAACTTTTGATTTCCATGTGTGCTGGAAACTCAGTTAGGTCTTTGCCACATAATTGCACGTGCAAACTTTTAAACATGCACTCATATGTACCTCTTATACCATCGTTCTTCTTTTCTGCCGGCTGAAAGAAGTTATTTCTCTGATTCAGCAAGACTTCCTTTTCTTATAGCGTCAGGGCTTCTCCCCTTTGCTCTCTGTCTCATTTCTGCTTTCTTCTCATTCCTCTTTCTTTGACTCCCTCAGCCTCTTGTATGCTAGTGTCTGCAGCTGTATTTTTAATCAAGTGAAGGATGCATAGAGAAATGGGCATTTCTTTCAGAGCATTACATTCTTCCCCCTCCTGTCTGTGCTCATGGATCACTGGTTAGCTTAGAAATACAGCCAGCACAAAAGCAGCAGCTGACATGTGGAGCTTAATGGTAATAATGGCCATTTTTAAGCCCAATCAATCACATTTAGTGGACATCTCCATTTTTTGCCTGTGAAAAGGTATAAATAATAATAATAATAAAAAAAGAAACAGGAGAGCAAAATGTGGTTGGTGTTGGTGTTGGTGGTGGTGGTGGTGGGGGGGGGACACCTCGGTAAATATTTTAACTGCTTATTAGGATCTGGAGCCCACCACAAAAGGAGCATCTGTGCTCCACAGAGTGGAGTGAAAGGAGAGACCCAGATGGTTCTCAGAACTAAACAGTGAAAACTGATCCATGAACTGGGCAAAGTAAAGCCCATTTATTTAACTATTTATTTATTGTATGTGTGTGCGCCTGGGTCTGTATGAACGTTTAGAATTGGTCGTGTGCGGATGCAGTTGCTTTTATATGCAGGAGGCCTGTACGTATGCCTTTGATTGTGCAAATGGAGCTGCAACGCTAAAAACTCAACATTGCACCAAAAAGTCCTGAGAGGACAGAATTCTACGGACAGCCTATAAAAAGTGCAATGAATACCTCAGTTTGTTTATCTTTGCAAGGTTCAGATATTTCAATGTCTCTTCAGCTCTCCTTTTATGAGTCTCCATTACTTGTGGTGTGATTCCCAGACACGCAACACAGGGGACAGGAGGAGGGGTTCGAGTCAGGTTGTCTTTGTACAACAATGTACTTAATTTATAACCAAGTCAATGGCAATTTTCTTACCACTGAGAAAAGAAATGTATGTAAAAATACTAAAGCCAAAAGTATCCAGATTAGTACTAAGTGTGCTGGGAATGACTTGCTGAAGTTCAAATTACTCCTACTTTGGCTCTGTCCTTCAGAATAATTAAGGTAAATGTAATAAGAGAGAGCAGAGAACATAGCTTTTCACAAGATAATATGGAAAATTTTACAGCTTTCATCCCTTCCTAATCCTCCCTGCTCTTTTATCTTGTTGGCTTTTTATTGGCTGTGCAGCTCCTGGGAACTTTACCCTAATAAAAAACAATCCTGAGGAATTTTCCACAGAATTTATGCAGTATGCAAAAAGATGGGTATGTACTCTCTTCACTGGACAGAAGACATTACTGTTTTGGTTTTTAATCAGAGTAAATAAGTGTGTGGGGGGGCCTGTAGCCTGAGAATCCACTTTGTAAACAGCAGAATGTGATGAGGATCCTGGGTGTAGTGAGTGTTACTGGGGTTTGAACAACTAAGGTGCAATAAAGATTAGATCTTTTTATTGGTTAAAAAGATAAATAGGCAAAAATAACTCAGGATAACGTGCACTGCACTATTTTGGGTCTTTTAAAAAAAAAGTTCTTAAAATAATGTAGGGGCATCTTGTAACAAAAAGAAAAAACTGTAGATATATAAATGCAATGAGAAGTAAAATGAAAAATGCCATATCTACTTCATTTTATTTATTTCTTCAGAGGTCACACTTGAATCTTTGTCCAGGTATTACATTACATTTCATTTGCAATAGCTCTGTTCATTTTCAAAATCAAACTCATAAAAGCATCATATAAGCAATAACCGAGGAGAGCCCTCGTAGAAATTTACATATTAATCCAATGTTAAAAATCCCCCTCTATTAAAACTTTTACTACCTAAAATAAAACAGAAAATGCTTCATGACAAAATGAATCTGTCCTCTGCCAAGACTGTTCTGAGCAAGCTGCATTTCTACACACATAAATTCACTGTGCTCCCAGCATGCTGAGGTGTTACAGGCAATGCTGTAAAGAAACATCTCCCTGACTACATGTTCCACCACTCGCTCTGAGTGCTCATGCTGACCAGGAGGCAAGAAAACTATCTCCTGCTCTAGATAGTCACTTGAACTTCCTCAACATGATCTGCGAGTTACACATTAGCAGCAGGGTGACACTGAATTTAGCCTTGAAGATTAGGGAATGACACTCAGCAGCCCCTAGTAGGATTAAGGGGCTATTTCTTGAGCAACTTTTATGGGGAAAAACAGAAAGAACTTCTTAGGTATTGAAGTATACTTCAAACGGAATGAGTAAAATGAATAAAGATATGTAAAACTGGCCAAAAGCATTTTTCAGTTAAGGGAGCCTGCACATTGAAACCAATTGGATAATATTACTCTACTAGAAAAAAAAAATCAAAGACATTATACATTAATACACATATTTCTCATTACACTGGATAAATGCTTGTGCTGGTGGCACAATGGCCAGAGCAGATGTGCAGATTTTAGCAGTGTCAACTGGTTAACTGGGAAAAACCAGCACAACAGCACAAGGTATTGACTGTAGGTCAGAGTCCATGGCCTCAGAGCAGAAGTTCAGAAACCACCTGGGGTTAAGATGGCCAGACCCCATGTGCCTCTGTGCTGTGTAAATAATCCAATTATCGCTGCTCAGCATTAGACTGATGTGAAACTGATTCATTCATCATGCAAACTGACAGGCGCAGCTCTGCGGCTGCATCCTGCTACTTCCTAGTTAGTCCTTTCTCCTTTTCTCTTCCTCAAAACACCCACAATGTTTCTGACAAGTCATGAGGAGAATCACCGGCCCAGCCGCTGCCCTTATTTGGAGAAACAACGTTTTAAAGAAGAATTAACACATTAGAACCTAAAACAATTTTTTTTTAAAGTTTCCATTAACAAACAGGACTTTCCTAAAATGACATTTCTTTACAAGCTTGCATCTCTCTGTTTCGGTTGTACAGTTGTGCAAGCAAGACTAAAAGTATATTCTTTTGCAGCAGACACTGAAGCATGGCTCTAATTCGGCACACCAGGTCAGACCTGAATGTAATACTGCAGGACCAAAGTCTCTGCATTAACCGGGCTAAAGAAACAAGATGGTTGTTACAGTCCAAACTGCAGTTGACACTTACTAGCCAGTGCGGGCCGGAAGATGCTGGAGAAAGGTCTTGATGCTCACGTGAGGCATCTCCTTTTTTGGAGAAGGCAGCTGGCTGTCTTGCACCAGTCAAAACACATCCAGCTGGCACAACATGGGGAACATCTTACCCAGGAAGCTGATAGCAGCGAGGTGAATATGATAACAGCAACTCAGGAACAGATGCAGCAGATGCTTGAGCTGTTTGAGGGCAGGTAAGCAGCCAGCCATCAGCAGAGTGATGCCACTCAAATCTAGAGTTTTAATCTTGGGGCATCCCTCCACCAGCACCTTCACATCATCTACCGTGATAGCTCTCTCTGTAACCACTGAGGTTGAGATGTGTAACACTGCGGCATAATTATTGTCAAAGCTGCACCATGATAAGTTCAGCTGCTCCATACTGGAACAGGATTTGAGCATTCCAGCAAGGGCAGGAGCAGAGAAAGTGGAGCAGTCACTCAGGTTAAGCTGCAGCAAGTTGGCATTTATGCAATTAAATTCCTCGTGTGTAAATTCAAGAACCTGTGCATGCAGAACTTAACAGCCAAGCGCACAAAGAAGTCATCACACACGTGAGACTTTCTGCGTGGCAAGTGCTGCCTCAGATTCACGCTCTTGCAGGCAGCTCTTCTCTTGAAGCTAAATTCCACTCTTGAATGAATCAGACTTTTGATATTTTAGAGGGTGGAGCCCAAAGGAAGAAGGGCCTAGGGTGATCAGTCACTTTAAAAGCAGTGACCCCACAACCTCTGTGATTGACAGGTTCCGTTTACTGTGTTAAACTGAGTTAAGTGGGATTTATGGCCCAGCAGAGGTAGCGCATTTGCTGTCCGCTGGTAGTGCGGGGACAGCCTGTTTGCCGGCAGAGATCTCTGTTGTCAGATAGAGGCAGTGTACAAAGTATGTAGTGCAACTGGTCTGTGTAACATTGTCAGTTATAACGAACAAAGAGCAGAAGTGAAAACAAGTATTCAAAACAATGAAAAGCTTCCACTGCAGCCAATGTCTGTGCTTTTCATACTGCATGTTTTGATCTTTGAAGTTTTTTTTGGGGTCCCCTCATTCCTGGTGAACTCCACTGTAGCTCCCTTCCCTATTACAGCTGGCTTAATCAACCAATCAGCATTCGGCAGATGCGTACGTCATCCGCTTCCAGCAATCTGCAGTCAGAATCTTGGAGGACTTAATGGGACTGCATCTGGGGTGGGTGCAAACCCCTCTCCCCCCATCCAAAAGGAAACGCAGATCAAGAAATTTGTGATACCATAAATTACGCTTTAACCCTAACCCTGCGACAATGTGTTATACTGTGAGAGGCTTCAGAACTTGCCTTTGAATCCTCCACTTTTTAAGATTTAAGATTTCTTCACAATTAAAGACAGTATTAAACAGTGCTTGTGTTGCTGCCACAGAGTAACTCTGTTTCACATTAGGGCCCTTCTTCCTTTGGGCTCCATCGTTCAAAATACATTATCAAAAGTCCGACCGATTTGAGCGAGCTTTGAGACCTAAGCTACCTGTGAGAGCATGAATCCACTCCAGTGTGATTGGCTGTTGAGTTCTACACGTGGGGTTGTTAAGTTTACATGCACAGAATTTGATTGCATGAGTGATAGTGAAAACCTGTACCTGTGAAATGAAATTAATTGCTCATGATTATATTTTATCTTTCGTGCCACTTTTGACAAACACGTGGTTCCATAGTCTTTGAACTGTGTGCTGATAACAAGCAGAACTGCCACTTTCACTGTCTTTAACCTTGGGAGCTTCTTTTGTGAGGTGAGCAAGCTCAGGCTTAGGGATAATCTGAGGAGTATAACTACAGACTCCTTTGTTTTAAAAGAAAGGATGTCATGGCAGGCCAGAGATGATGCCAAATGTAGCCAAAACAAAGGTCAGGCAAGTAAAAGGAGCAGAGAAAAGTAAAAAAGTCAGTGGAATGGATGAAACTAAGGTAAAATGCTGCAAAGTACATTGTAATTAAATCAAATAATATTCCTTTTGTTCAGGCCATCTATGCAACACCAATCAATTTGATGCTGATGTTGCGTAGAAATTATTTTTAGATTGCTTCAACTTCTTTTTTGGTGACTCACAGTTCATCCATCCATTCATTTTCTTTCAGTCACATGGGGCAGGGGAGTTGGAGCCTATCCCAGCTGTCATATGGAGAAAGGTGGGGTATACCCTGAACAGGTTGCCAGGTTGTCTGTCGAAGGGCTAATAATTCACACTCACATTCACACCTATGGGCAATTTAGAATCACCAGTTAACCTAACCCCAGTAACAGCATGTCTTTGAACCATGGAAGGAAGCCGGAGTACCCAGAGAGAACCCACACAGACACGGGGAGAACATGCAAACTCCCTGGCCAGATGGTCGATTTGAACCCAGGACCTTCTTGCTGTGTTGCAACAGTGCTAAGCACCGCACCACTGAGCTGTTCAGCTTTTAAATAAAGTAAGTTATTCCTTCTGTCAGTATAGTAATGCGTACACAAGAATGAAATTTTGTAAGTTTGAACAAAATGAACTATTGTGATTTAACTCAATACTGCCTGACACTCCACATTAAAGGCTCTACAAAACCCAAAATTTCCAGTTTGTTTTCACATCAACAACTTTTAAAAATATATATTTTATTGTAAAATCACTATTAAGCAAACTTTGAACATGGCGTGGCATCTGTGATCTAGTTGGCTTGTGTACAGCAGCTGCTAAAAGAAGTCACCATCTCCATCCACCTCAGTGTTATTAGTTAGTAGTCAGTCTTTTTTCTCTCCCCCAAGCAGACGCCTGTAGCCTCTCAAGCAGCTGTGTCTGCCATTGTGGTGTATCACGCTAATCTGATTATAACACCCTGCAACAATCAACAACAACAAAAAGGGCTCTGATATACGTAATTGTAATCAAATTTGACAACAATAACAAATGGAAGGGCCGGCATAAATCAGGATGGTATTGTGTAGCCACTGGGGCTTTATTGAACCCAACAGGGGAGGCGAAAAGTAATGTTTGGTTAGTGACACTGGCTTCCTCAGAGGGACTTCTGCATTATATTCCACTCCCTGACACACATACAACAGTATCTTCTGTGGGATTGAAGCGTGTAATGAGAGCCAAAATAAAGAGATGCTTTAAGTGTAGCTCTGCACCCACAGACTTCTTCAGTGTGGTGTATAATAGGGCCTGACTGTGCAACCCTTCTACCCCTATTCCACCCCCACATCATTGTTATAAATGTAACACTGCCATGCTGGGGCTGTGACTAGTCCTCACACTGCTAAACATGTATTTAAAAATGACCCCCCCCCCCGCGCTTCTTAATAGATAGCCTTGCTTCAAAATTATTACGAAAAAAGACCACAACCATCCATTGCGACTCTGTGATGAATGGCAAGTTGCTTGTATTCAAACATTTAAGTACAAGTGAGTGTTTTTATTTTGCACAAAAGGACGCTGAGGACATTCAAATGTATCTCTGCCACGGCAAAAGCGACATGCTATTGACCTGTGGCCGTGAGAGCTTTATTCTGCCTGTTTTTTTACTGTTTGTAATTTTTCTGGAGCTGACACCAGCCTCATGGTCCTATAAATCACATCTCTTAAAGCGCTGACGGAAACACAGCCTGGTGTCACAGCTTGATTGGTGCTCAAAAGGGGGGAGAAGGGAATATCGTCAATGAGACCTGTGGATTCACAGAGATATCTTTTCCCAGTGCCTTATGGACCATTAACTGCCTATCAAAGGCCCAAAAGGCTCCCCTCTCTGATGTGCTATCAGCGTAATAGAGTGGCATTCAATCACAAACAATTCTCTGAGCAACGCGGCCAACTCTTCAAACCTCGATATGAAGCTTCAGTATAATGTTTAGCTTCTAGCAATGTGTAATTAGCTTAAGCAATAAGTATTTAAGCAAACCTAAATTCTACATTTTTTTCTTTTATTTGATTGCCACAACTTCAAACAGTGTCAAATTTATCATTATGTCTTCCATGTGTCTGATTCCAGGTGGGCCTGGTGTCTTCTGTTTGACTAGTGCTGCTTTACAAAAAGTCCCATAAATCGGATTTGCCGTTTTTAGAACAAGAACAAGAGCTCAGTAGTGGATCCTTACACAGTGCCCAACATTTTCTATAATTACCATGTTTATTGGATTTTTATTTTCACAGTGACAAAAGGGCCATCTGCCTGCAGCAGCTCTGCAGTCGAGCTTTAAGATCAGCTGGGAAACATACTGAGAAATGGATCAAAGCACTCTGACTCCACCCCATCAAGCTACAGTTCAAGAATATTCAGAGCTAGTTAACCCCTTCCTCAAGCACATCAATCATTGTATTTCAGAGAATGCAAAAACAAATACGTGTAACCACACGTTGTTATTCACGCTTTCATTGTATTTTGGGATGCCCCCACTTCCAAAAAAAAAAACCTAACTATCCATTGCGAGACTGAATCGCATCACAGAAAACAACTCTACATTATAGGTTGTTTTTTTCAAGACACTTGGTTTCCCCCCTCAATAGCATTGTATAATAGACCACCTCAACTTCAGAGAACAAATCACACAGTTAGCACAAATATAGCTTAGAGCGAGTAAGGAATGATGACAGAATTTTTCTGATGCATTGTTTACCCGGTATGTGGTAGGACACCTTATCAATTGTTCCATTACCTCACATGCAATAATCTGGATAACAGTATTTTAACACTCATCTCAGTTGGTGTCTGTCTGGGAGACATGTTAAGACAAGAAACACAAAATCAATGATAAGAACACTTCAAAGTTTGCTTGGGAGCTGTGAGGAAACCTAGGTCAAATTCAAGTTGTTCTAAGCATTTGTTTCATCCCACTCAGAGCCCCAGATGGGTGGAGTTTAGCACATTTGAGCAATTCAGGAAGATTTTTGGAGATTTGTTTTGAGTTTTTTGTATTTTCCCACATGGAAATCTTATTATCTTGATAGTTATGTAAGGCTTTGGTCCAAGAGTAAACAATTTTTTCTTTCTTCTATTACAAGTGTTAGCTTGTACACGACTATAGCATTTGACGCGATAAGCATTAACTTGCTATCGCAGAAAATGAACGCCCCTTCCCTGTCCCAGCTGGCTCATCTGTGTCACTGAGGTGCCCCTTGAAGCAGAGAGGTGAGAGGCCTGTTAAAAGAAGCTCCACTGGGAACAAGGAAAGTGGAGAGACTACCTCCTTTACTCTCCCTCACTGGGATCGTATTTCTGAGGGTTATCAAGCGGCTCATTTAAATGAGGGCTGGTCACAGCAGGAACCAGCTGAACAAAGTTACTATCACCAGCGCCTCTCCTGTGCTGCTCTCACTCTCCTCTAATTGAGTTTGACTGCATTTGTTTAAATCCACAGTGGAAGAAAGAGAAAGGAGGGTGGAAGGGTTGCAGTGAAACTGAAGTGTGTCAGTTTGTCCAGACACGGTGGCACTTTAGAAAAAGGGCCACCACTCCCTGGGCTTATTAAACAAAGGTTTTTTAGGGAGGGTGGTGGGTGGGGGGCATGAGGCTTGGTGGGTCACAGCACAGGCCTAGTCAGTCAGTGACTGGAACAGGCCAATCCTAGTCTCTGCTTGCACATGCACAATCACCTCTGGTGGTCCCAGCTCATTTCCTCAGTCAGCAGGAGGACTAACATGCCATGTACGGCAGTGCGTGGACACCCACATAGGCATGTAACACATGAGCATGTACAAAAACACCCCTAATCCATTACCAATCCCGAAGTAACCAAGACACTAAGTTGTTCGGTGCTGAGCTCTATGGTACATATGGTTACCCTGCAACTCTCATGACAGGAAACTGGCGTTGATGTGAAGTGTAACAACATTTGACACCAGTGAAGAAAAAGTTAGAGGGCATTAACAGCTCAATATGTTTGAATCAGCAGCTTTTTCCCTCCCAAGGACAACACTGACCCTTTCACATTTACTAAAACTAAGGCCATACAATTCAACACAGTCACCCTCTCTGACATACTGCAAAGTCAGATGATTCTGACCATCAACCAACAGCATTCTGAGGTAACCGGGGACAAAGCCGATCAAATGCTGTTTAAATGTCAGCCATCCGTAGTTCCTGGTTCACATAAACAAAGACAAATGATAACTTTAATGGCCAGCTACTTTTTCAAGCATGTTTCTTCCCCTCTTGACCACACTTTGCCTCGCATCACGCTAAAAAGGGATTCCTTGTAAATTTTATTGCAGCAGTGTCAAAAAGACTCCCATCGAAGAAGCAGTAAATATTCTAACAACGTCTAGATGCAAGGCCATTCCTGCTGGCTCCAGGCACTGAATTAGACCGGCCTGTTTCTAGTTAGACAGTCATTAAAGAGATCTTACAGCCACAGCAAATGGTTTCCTGTCCTGAGTGCTTAACTCCTGTAGTAGGAAATGTCCTAGGCCGTAAAGGGTGAACCAAACTTCCTGAACATTTTTTAAAGTTACCACAGAGGGCATGCGGCGTGTTCCGTCCATTCGATGTGGCCAATCAAATAGGACCCTGCTTGACCCTAACATGGCACTGACAGTTTAAACAGGTGGTGTCCATTTATTGGACCAGCGTTGTGTTTAATATGGGAATGACAGGCTTATTCACTCGCTGGGGAAACACTCAATCTGGTATGAAAAAAATAACACCTGGAAAAAGGAAAAATAAACAATGGAAGCTTCATTGCTGTGAAAATATCATTCATCAGTGTAGAGATAGATACTTTTAAGGCTTTCCTCTTTAGGTTCAAGCTGCTTTGGCTTTGAGTTCTAATTGGTGTTGGTGGTGTCCTACCAGATTACCAGATTTCACAGAAGGAGTGCGCAACTGCTTATAGTAACCTCCTCCCCATCCCTCTTCCCTTCTAGCACCCAGTTTGCAGGCCGTACACACACTCCCCAGACAGTAAAGGTGTGGAGACCTGAGAGCCAGAGCACCTGCTGCCTCCACTCTACAGGTGACTCTGTCTTTATTTGAAAAACGGGGTTTCCTGTTCCCAGCGCACACTGTCTGGCCTTCAACTAGAGTAGAAACCTGGCCTGCCAGACAGTATGCATCATCTATTAGTCATGTGGAAACACATTCAGCTTAGCTGAATGTATAATGCAGCACCGAGGCGGGGTTTATGGTGCTATGGTTTGTCGGGCCATGCATATGTCTCCATGCCTAAGGCACAGAGTTGAGACAAAGAGCAAAAATATGATATTACAGCATCAAAGGGATGGGTGACTAATATCCTACTTGCATGACTTTTATGAATCAATGCACTCAAGAGTCAATAAAAGCACTGTAAATGTCAAGTTAATAGCTAGCGACTAAGGGCATATACATTTTAAAAGAAGAAGATGACCATGTTGTAAAAGATGTGGGGTTGTTGGCAGGTCAGATTCCTTAAGTCCATTAGCTGTCCTTACACCACGTTGAAACTGAAGCAATATGAACATACAAGTCACATCTGAAAGATAAAGTGACTGTCACTGTCTGAGCAAGCTCTCATAGCTATGTCACTGAACATTACTCTAAGAGGCTAAATCAAATGCAAATATTATGATGGGAATGTTGTAAATGACAAACATGACATCATGAAATATTATGCTGACTGTTGAACAAGCAGTTGATATTTGCAAACAACATAGATGTAAAAGCATGGAAATGCATATGTTACAGTGTTGCACTGATTGTGGCAGAGTCAACAGAAGCAGAGATGTAACTCCAGAGCAGAGCACTGGTAATGATGCTGTCCAGTCATTAATCACTGGCTCTAGAGAAAACAGAGAGTTCACTCATGGCAGAATCAGCCTGGCCCTGGGATGGAGATTAGAGGCCTAATGAAAGCAAAACAAAGCTGGACATGTGAAATTTATTGGCACATTTAGAAAAGCAGCCCCAGAAGGACACTGCCACCAATAATCATTTCAGAATCCCGGTCAAGTGCTGTTTCCTTGGCCAGACGCAATCTGGAGAGGGGATATTTGTGGAGTGGCTGAACAAACACTGATTTGCTGGTATCTCCATCTTTCCCAGCAGCTGGGAAGGCGGAGGGAAGGCAGGTCGCTGGTGTGCTAGCTGAGCACCCCGCCTCACTGCAGTCAACTTCTGGGAACAACGCTTTCTGTCCTCCTGGCTCCTCCTATGACCCAGTATGCTGTAGTGCGTTGTGGCACACTGTCTGCCGCCTCCGACCTCCTTCCTTTTTGTGCCACGCATCCCACTGGCTGCCTGGAGTTACTCACAGAGAGATGGGATTATAGATTCCCATTCCACATAATTTACAGTATTGCTGGATCAAACATTAAATGTTTTGTTTTATTGATTCTTATTATTTTGGCAGTCATTTATAAAATTAAGCAGGTAGTAAAAATCTTCTGTATATGATACTTTTATCATACAATATAGAGAACCTTGAGATGACTTTTTAAATTTGGCACTATATAAATAAAACTTGACAGAAAGTTGTTGAAAACAACCACCTAAAATGCCTTTATTTAGGAAAGATAATACATGTAACACAATGCAACATAATACACTGTTATTTAATTGCAAAGTTTTTATAAATCTGTCCAAAATATGGGGGCATGAATCAAGATAAAAATGAAGATATTTGGCTCAGTGGCATGTTGCCTAATGTGTACCACATGCAGAAGGCTGGGAGGAAGAGGAAATGGTTCTTAAAATGACCATTGTTCTAATTCAGAGCCAATCTGGAGATAATGACACCAACATCAATAGCAGACAGTCGATTTGCGGATAACATCTTCTTTCCTTTCGTAGAGCTGTTATCATCAGCTCGGGGATTAACCGTTTTGACGCAGAGGTTATGACCTTGTTGTTGTGATTGTTTATGATTTTAGTCCTTGAAGCTGTGACTAAAAATCCATATGTCTAATTAATTCAGGAGAACTGCAATCAAACGCAGCCTGTGTGAAGATGCAAGTTAAAGTTATACGTGCAGGGCTCGACCACTGCACTATATTCAATTAATACAGTTGAGGCAGCATAAAAATGTTATTATGCCAGACTAATATGGATAAATAATGATGGCACACAAAGGAACTCCGTCATAATTCTCACAACATTTGGATATGAGGTGAGTCTAATAGGGTGAAACCAGTGAATGACTGGAATAGTATCCAGGGTTTTACTTTCAATCTGTTACACGACCAGTTCAACTAATTACAAGTTACATTTTGTCAAATCACTTCATTAGTTCCTTTTTCAGTGGCGTGATGTATGCGATCTTTGTGTTGTCTTGATGGTCAGTTGCTAGCCTGTCTTTGTTTCATTGTGTACACTGAGCTGCACTCCATGGTAACCACTAATTAAGGATGATTCCTACTTGTGCCCTTTGCCCTTGGTAATTTGGCTTTTTCATCCTCATTCTCCTGGTGTTGTAATGCTACACTACCCCATTGAGCATGGTTTAAATTATTCACCTCTCTAAAATGGGCCTCTGGGTGCATGAAACCTGACTGACCTCTAACCTAAGTGACTTTGAAATCTATATTTTTCAGTTTGTTAAATTCCAGACATTCAAGAGGAAGCAAAAGTAAAAAGTGGATGTGAGTACACTGCATGACACACAAATACAAACTGGATATGTTTACACAGTTGTGTCTACTACTTGGAGCTTCAGTCCATAACAGTGAAAATGTTTGTGTATGATGGTGGATAAGGTAATCAGCAGAAAAGAAAAATGAAAATTTGACAACCAAAAACAGTCAAAAAAAAAGTGTATTCCTTGACTGGGCGACGAGTGTTTGCTGAAGGTTGCTCGAAAATGGTCACAAAACCTCCTTGTGATTGCTTTGGTCACCAGCAGATTGCCACTCTGCAAGGAGCAGTGAATCTTGAAAAAGTGCAATGCAATCCAGAAATGGAAAACGTTCTCCTTCAAAGGAAAAGTTATGCCTTACCACCACAGCCAACAAAGGGCACAAATTTTACCCCGCACCTGGAGGGGGAACAGGGTACTGTTTGGTTTTTTTTCCCCTTCTGTTTGTATGTTTGTTCACAGTATTACAGCAAAACTACCAATCCAATTCACATCTAATTTGCACAAAAGATGGCCAGTGACCCCTTGATCACCTGATTACATTTTTGCAATAATTGCGTCAAGGTTAAAAATAAAAAAAAAAATCCAGAAAATTTGAAAAAAAAACCCAAAACCCTCTCTTTAACATAGAGGGAAAAAAAAATCATATCTCCCAGAAAACCTATCGAATCCATCTGATATTCAGTACGCAGTTGTAGCAGGGCAGAGAACTAGTGCCACACCAACCGCTATCTGGATTCAATCCAGATTCTGGATTTGCATGCCACTTGAATTTAACATTGAAAAGTCTATTTAACACATATTTTTGGCCATAGCTCAGCTATAAAAAGGATATCACTATTGTCCATGGACATGTAACATTTGATCACAATCACATATTTTCTCATTATAAGAGTTAAAGCTTTTGCAAAAAATGACCATAAAGTCAAAGTTATTTTAGCTTAATTTTTTTAAACCTTATGGGCATGGACAATAGGACCTACGTGTTGTCTCAGTGATTCAGTGTTTGGAGAGTAACGTGTTTGTGAAGACAACGCTCAAATCAGCTAAAACGTCCGCCGGGGGCGGGGTTTGTTGTGCCCGGCACCTCAAGTCATTTTTCACTTTGTGTCACAACCACTCAGTGAGTAGTTGGAGACTAGATAAGAGGAAACGACTTAAAGCAAATGCAAGGAGGTTTTCAATGAAGCACTGTATACAATTTCACCTAGCAACTGCCAGCAACCAGCCGTCGGGGAATAGACATTTTTCCTTAGTGAACAGTGGTTTCCAGGGGTCACTGATTGCGTGACTGGGGCTTTAGCAACTGATTTCACAGCAACTCTGAGCAACCTCCAGTAATCACTCAGAAACCAGTTGGAGAATACACATTTTTCCAGGCAGATATAAACAAAGAAAATAAACTATATATGTATATAAAAAAAATATTATTTTCCCTATAAGATACCAATGCACCCCCGTATAATTTGTGATGGTTACACATTGTGGACAGTGAAAAGTTTGCTTAGTGCAGCTATACAAAATCAAAAGTGGCCCAATAATCTATTGGCTGTAGCTTAGGAGTTGTTGGGTGCTGAAAAACGATTTAACCAAAATCAGCAACAGAATGGTTGAGAGAAGGAAAAGTATGTTTTGGAAACAAATCAGTGTCTTGAACTTATGACACAGACAAAGATCGGACCACATTTTTGAGTAATAAATTCAGAAGTTGCGGTAATTTCCAAAAATAAATACATAAATAGTCTTTCATCTGTAATTTTGTACAGCAGATTTTTTTTAAGACTTTTGAATTCTACTATTTATATTATAACCACTAAAATGTACCTTGAGCCTCTTTGGGAAAGGCAGAGTTCGCTGTAGAGTAGAGAGTAAAGAGTATTGTTTTACGTGGTTGTTATTTTTTTTCTTTCTAGGCTGCTCTTTTTCTTGTCTGAATTAAAAACTGACCTGATTCTGTGTCTGCTTATGATTATATGTCAGTATGTATTTAAGTGCTGCTTTATCAAGCAATTATAGCTGGACAACTACTGTTTCAGTCACTGGTGTTCCACTGACACAAAGGTCATTTTATTCAACACTGCAAAAACAGTAAAATAATAAAAATGAACGTGACAGTATAGCCCTTGAGAAAAGATATAAACTCTTCCAAGACAAACCGAGAGGGACTAACGGCCACTGCTGTGTAAATGAATGTGTCAGTGACTGAGCTCATATGTGAATGTTTGTTTCTTGGCAGTGCAGAGACTTGGAAATGCAGCAGGGTGCCACCGCTGACACGGAGACACTTCGACCTGCAGGCTCTAATCCCTTTTGAACAAGCCCAAGCACCAACATGGGACCATATGTTTGGGGGAGCACAAGAGCTCTCCTGCGCTATTTTAAGTGGGCAAGAGAGATGAAACATTTTGCCAGCCTCTCTTCCCCCTGCAATCGGATCAGTCATCAAGTCATCCTGTGAGCACAGAGATCTCCGAAGAAGAAGAAGAACACATACACACGTGCGCGCGCACGCACACAAACATTTGCACTCATAGCACAATCAGGGACAGAAAAGTAAATTACATAAAGAAGACATATGCCATTCTGATTCCTCTCAAATTGTGGATTACTGCCCCTGATTAATCACTCTTTAATCTGAGTGCTGAATTTATGTCCCCCATCACACAGAAATAAGCTTATTCCTCTCTAGTAAAGGGCCATGATTATTTCTTTCTTCTCCCTGAGCTATTCTTGATTGCCTGAGGATTGCAACTCAATTATCTGTGTGTCAGATGATTATCTCCGGGTTTAATTTAATCTTCATTACGCCCAAGTCATATTTCAATTAAACAGGCTATCATAGCATTAACACGTACTGTACTTAAACCTGTTATTTCTTCAGTTAATATTGTGCTAAGAGCTACTGTGGAGGATAACAGATGTCATAATTATGCACTTCCTCAACATATTTCACACTTGTCTGTGCTGGCGGTATGTCAAGACCTTAGTATGGAGCTGTATTAATCTGATGGTGATATCCTTTGCTCGTGATGAATAATAATGCCACAGTCTGCACGGGCCTTCGCTTAACTTCGCTTAACACAGAGAAGTATGAGTGGGCCGGGTTAAGGAAGTTCCTCGGCACACTTATTGTACATCAGCACTGTGATCAGTTCCGCTGTAACAATCCAGCCTCTAGTTCTCAGACATGCAAATACGAAAGCAAATTTTAACTTAGATATAAAGTTACATATTATTTTTTTTAAGCAAAGGTGTGCAGATCGTTGTGCTGTGAAGTTTAGGGCAAAGGATTACTGGGCTTTGTGCTGGATTTACCCAAATGTTTAGACAGGGTCAAATGCTTTTGTAACAAAGTACAGTTGTGTTTTGAGATATTTTGGAGGCTTTACAAAATCCTGCTATCACACCTGGTCTTGCAGACATTAAGCACAACAATTTGACTTTCATGCAATGTCAGGGAAAAAAAAAAGTTTTAAGTTAAGTTTTTATGAGTTCATCCATCACAACACTGCCAACAAGCAGGAAGTATGAAGCACAGATACATTTAATTTGCGCTGCAGACCTGTGCACTATTAATGTTACAATCTCATATTTTAAAAACATTTTATAAAGGAATTTCTGTATCCTGGCTTCAAGTAAAACATAAAAAAAATTTGTAAAAAATAATGTTAAAGTCCAAGAGCTTGTTTCTGTGTGTGTGTGTGTGTGTGTGTGTGTGTGTGTGTGTGTGTGTGTGTGTGTGTGTGATTCTTGTATTCCTCTCTATTTCGGTAAGTGTCTTTTTAAAGAAATATCAAGGTCACAGTATTAACTCATAAACATTTATCATCTTTAAAAGATGCCATGCTGGAACTTCATTGATTGAATGTTTCATTTTTGTTCATGTTAGAATTATTACATTATTGGTCCTTGAACTCTTTCCACATTTTGGTGGTTGTCTCTCTTTGCAAGGTTTTCTTATCTTAGAAAAACAACTTTGATCAAAGTTCCTCTGTAGTATTATTTATAATAAACAATGTTATCACAGCAGTTGGATGTGTAGTAACTCTTATCTTCCTGTACAGTATAAATTCTAATTTTCAATTAAAAAATGAGAACAAGAATATAAATGTTAGACAAACATAATTAGTGTTGTTGACTTGTAGATCTGTTATTCAGAGATGGATTATGGACAAAATCTGCTTTTTGTGCAGCCTGATCTCCTCTCAGATAATCCATGTATTTTTCTTCCAAAGGTAAGAAATCCTAATCTCACAATAACACTGCTGCAAAAAACAAACAAACAAACAAAAAAACCTTGTAATGAGAAACAATGGGGAAAACAATTGAGCATACTAGTTTGTTTTTCCTTTTCATTTGTTCTTCTGTAGGTTTTTTGTTTTTTTTGTGCAAAGTTCACATCATATGGAAAATGTACCACTCCAAACTACTCAGAAAAGTTGAGCTATCTGGTCTTTAAATGCAATCAAGGAAAACCAGCCAAGTATGTCTCCACATCTAACCCAGCATGATAATGCACTAACCCTGCTGCCAGTTCAATGAATCCAGACACTGGCTGCCTGAGTTTCCTCCTGCTAAGAAGGGAGAATAGATTACCAATAGCTCAGGCAGGGAGGCAAACAAACATACAAATAAGCTGCACTCAGTCGGAGAACGCCTAGCAATTAAAGCAAAATGCCTGTGATGCCCACCCGATAGGAAATGTGTGGGACACGCACCAAATGTGCAGAGCAGACCTGCCAACCAGCCCACATTGAACGGAAGAGCTCCAGGGCAGACTGTCAGACATGTAGGAAACATGCAAGAAAGCAGCCTTGAAATCTTGAATTACTTATATCGGAAACAAAGGATGTGGTAACGATCTTAATGAAATTATAATAAAAACAAAATTATATTATCAGATGAATCTATGGATAATAGCTGAACACAGTTCCTCAACTCCAAACATGGCCAGTACTATCAAAGTCAAACGAAAACCAAGAGACCCGTGTTTCTCTTTGGCTAGAATAAAACAGCACCTGACTGATGCCCTGAAACAAAATTTACCAGCTAATGGATGCTGTGTGGTGTTCTAACTGAATCTGGGAAGCATTTGAAGTTGAGCTTGATAATCTCTGCAATCTCAAAGGGATATCCTGGCGACTAATTATTTTAGAATCAACAGTAATATGAATAATATGCGTGAGAGGCCTAGGGCTACACTGAACACTGTGTGCAGCACAACAGTGGGTTGAACACCCACACGGACACCTACACAAATACAGCACACACACACACACACACACACTTGTGCACAAACACACATGCGTGTGTGGTTAAAAAAAAATTAGAACTATTTGCTTAGTCTGCTGATATTTAGCAGAGCTGGGGTGAGCTGATGATGGCTGAGGGTTAGCAGCAGAGGAAAGGAAACACAATGAACTAATCTCATTTTCAGACACTAACGTTTGAATCCCCGAGTTCTGAAATCAGTGTTTACATGTACATATGTGCTTCTTTGTGTGAGTGGTGAAGCAGTGTGTACGTGTTGTGTTTGTCGGCGTGGACAGACACGACTGTATGTCTTCTCCCAAAGGAATGGATGAAGAGGTGGACAAGGAGTGGGGGAGTGGGGGGAGTAGAAGGCAATCACGGATTATTGCCACTGACAGGGCTGCACCTTGATGGGCTAGGCCCTGCATTGTTTGTCACCTAACCAACCTCAATCAATCAATCATCTCCCTCAGTCTGCATCACCAATCAATCAGCTTGGCGTTGCACCCACAGAGGGCCCTTCTTTGCTTCACTCGCTGACTCGGGTTACAAGTGTCACAGCACCAAGTAAGAACCAAATCAGAGCACTTCGGACACAGCTCAATATTAAGTCAGTAGGCGATGAATTTTAAAACGCTCCTGCTGAAATCTAATTGTAAGGAAATGGTTTTTTTTTCTTTTTCTTTTTTATTCATGTAATTGTTCTTTCATGTCAAATGAATAGTGCAAAACCAGGTGGACCACAGCAGGTAATTATCCCTAGTGATCACCAGTGATGGGAACTGCACTTTTCTAACAATGCTGGAGTAAATGTAATGTTTTACGTTTGCATGCTATTTGCAGAGTGTCTTAGGCTTCCTCTGTTTCATCTTACATGTATTTTCGGTGAATATCTGCTTGTTAACTCCTAACACATGTACTGTAGCTCTGAGGCATTATTCAAACAACGTCTGTGGAAAATCTTAGGAAATGGCTACAAGTCAAAGATACGTGTGATGGTAAGTTTCACCTCAAACGTTATCAGTGAGGGACTGAAAAAAAAAATCCTTCTCGCACCTTGCAAGAAAATTACTATCAATGTTACACATTTAATGAATAACACTTCTCTGAGGTAATTTTTACACAATGGTTGGCTTATTAGCAAATGAACTGTTATATATTTAATTTGTTTAAAACAGTGTGTGTCAGGATGTAAAAGCTGCACAATCCACTGTAGGCTGCAACTATGAAGTAATAATACATGTTTAGAAGTGCGACTCCTCAGAATAAAAGCTATACTGCATTCACTCATTTAAGTCAATTCGCTACTGTGGTATTAACAATTATAACAATCATTCATCTGATTTTGTCCATAATGGATGCAAACTTATTGACCTCATCCACCATCTTTTTCTATTGATCTTCTGCATGTAAGGTGTGTTTCATCCGATGAGAACTGTCTCTCTCCCAGAGCCCCAACAAGGGCTGATGTTTCTTTTTTCAGCACATTAGGTTGCAGCCTTAGGGGTGCTGTGACCAGTGGATCAATGGCTCTCGCGCTCTTGTCACCATTCATTTGGAGTGAGCGAGCGCTGGCTCCAGTCCTTGTCTGCCGCTGGCCCTCCTTTCACCTGGCCTCCTCTCTCCCCTGAGCTCCCCTGACAGCTGGCTGCCACAACCAGCAGCAGCCAGACGACAAGTCCTTGGGCTCCACAGATGCATACACTCCCTCCACAAACACACACATGACTATGGCGAGTCGCTGTGGTACATCTGGATGCTGACGCCACGCACCCCCACTTTTTCTCTCACTCACACTCCCCCTTCCTGACTGTTTCTCTACCCCCTTCTACTCGTCTGTCTCTGCCGCTCTCACTCTCTGTCTGGGTTTTTCAGCCTCTTCCTCTGGTCTCTGGAGTCAGGAAGGAGCAGATCATCTAGTTGGAGGGGAACCAGCTGTGGGCCAGAGTGGCTCCGACGTCAGCTTACACCCGTGATCCAACGTGTAGCCACTTCTGCTGATGCTCCTCCTCTAAGTAGTTCTGACTCTATTCACATGACAAAATAAAACCCAAAACCTCACATTAGTGCGCCGAATAAGGCAAGAAATTTTAATCGGGATTTTAATTATTATTTATAAGTCTTTAAAATGATCAATATGATGTAAAACAAGAAATTGCATTTAGAATACAAAATTAAGTTTTCAACTTCTGGTATGTGAAACTAAAGCAGCTCAAACTGCTTTTACTGCAACATTAAAACTGTTTACTATTCAGGAACAACAAGCACTCCTAAATATCCCCACTAGTTATTGTGCCCTTGTGCTACAGAACATATTGCACTGTATGTAAAAATGAACAAACATCGGCTGGGCGTCAGCCATCGACGAGGAGGCTTGTTTTATCGCCTGTACTTTATTACAGTTTGCCATCTGCACAGAGGTATGTTAATAGCTAGCTGCGACTATTTACACATATGAAAAAGTACATCCATCTGCCATGTTCTGCCATTCTCACATGAATCAGTCTTGCCTTTCCCGACGAACAACTGCTGTTTATTCACAAGGTGACAGGCAGCACCAAAGGCTGGCGACACCTGCACCTTACATCCTGCCGTCTGACATATGTGAACCTCTCACACACACACACGCACACACACTGAAACATCTCACCTTACCATGTCACCCCCACCCCCACCCCCCCGTCCCGTAAGCAACCCACTCCATCACAATGATTTTCAAGGTTGCAATACACAATATGTTTTGGCCCCCTCTACATTTGTATTTGCCACTTTGTTTTGAGAGGATTCATATGGCGAGGCCCTCGTGTCAATGGAATCTATCAGTTCTAATCAGTCAAAAAGGGATTATGAGGTTAATTTCCTATACAGTCATTTAGGTTAATGCCTTTTGCGAGGACCTGGCTTAACACTCTACCTGGTGACAAGGGGTGCCTGGGGACACCGGGTCATTTAAGGTAATTACAAGATCCATCGAAATTGCTATCTCACACAAATACAGTATACACATTTCTTATTATGTGGCAGAGAAATGCCTTGAGAAAAAACGAAGATGCTTTTAACAACAGCAATAATCAAATAATATATGGTTATGCATTACTAGCTGTACTCTGCATTCAAATTACAGCTTCCTTTTTGCTGTGCATATGACCGCACTATATTGGATAAATAATAACAATCCATATAAACTACATATCAGCACGGAAACCAAAAAAATAAATCCTGATTAGGCACACAGAAACGTTCCGGGCTGCCGTGTGCGCAACATTATGCCATAAGTGTGGGGTAAATCACCTGCTGTCAGAATGTATGGCCCCGCATCAGTCAACAGTAGCAATAATCGCACTAATCGGTGGTTTCTGCAGCACCAGCCAGACAAGCAGAATTTTTTTTTTTCAGACGGACTGTTAAACAAGAAAAAGAGAAAAAGGGAAGTTTGTTGTTTTTTTTCCTAAAAGCTGAAATGAAGTACACACTAGTACAGATAATAGCAATTTTAATAACAAGAATAATAATGCCCAGTTATCTGGGGGCTTTTGGTTTCCACCGTGTGAATCTGCCATCGACAAAAACAAAACTCCTCATTTTTCTCTCACTACTACCTAACACACAAGAAATACATCATGTCAGTGCAGTAACCAAAGCCAGGTAGAGTACAGTGTGCTATGTTGGAGGTGAGGGAACATTAAGCATTAATCCCCACCTGACACTAATACTTGATGTATGATTGACCCTGAAGCAGGACACTGCACATTACAATCTGGGCCATATGGCAAGACATTAGCCCTTCAACCCACCAGCAGGATAATCTCTCCATTCTGGCAATGCTTTTTCTTCACAGATTTCTTTGCACAATAATTGCATGACAGTATTAACGTACTGGGACAGATTTAGAATGCTCTGCGTCACTGGACAGAGGAGGGGCTTTTGACAGAGGAAGTAAGAAAACATAATCTGTGATCAAGGAAGCTACACACACACACCCTCAACAAGATTTACACTCTGTTTTTATTTTTACTTGTAAGTAAAAATTAACTGAGTTTGATTTTTTTTTAAAGTTATACCCCGAATAAATAAAGTGTTGCATTGCTTCTATGGCAACAATCTAAGCCCCTTTGTATCAGCTTGCTTGAGTACATTTCAATTCAGCTTTTCATTTCTTTTATACTTTTATTTTTTTGCATTCATGTGCACCAACAATGCGTATTTGTGGAAATGTCAGGTTGATGAAGTGCAAAAATGTGACACAGTGTTCCCTGAATTCCCATTAAATCCATATGACTGTTTCTGAAATGCTTTCAAACTCCTTGACGCCTCAAAACCATCCGCTTATAAACAATAGACACACATCATTCATCATGGCTACCATTCACACACACACACACACACACACACACACAACAAAAATACATACATACATTCACCATCACTATCAAGCTCCCCCTAACCCTCCAACCCTGAAGCTCTGGTCCTTCTCCGCTGGAAAGAGGGTGAAACCTCAGCCCTCTTCTCTCCAAGCCCAGCTAGTAATGAACAAATTCACTGCACATTACTCTGGACTTGATCTCTAGCAAAATAGTGCTGGAACAAACAATTTGGTTTGTCAACACCTTTCTCTGGACTCCTCCATCAATGTCAGGGGTCCAAATTTAAACAGCAAAGTGCATTTGACTGCAGGACCCTGAGCTGATTAGACTTCCCAGCTCAGCGAATTGCTCCAGACAGGACGGCAGCTCTGACTGCTAACCCAGCTTGAAAATAGTCTCCGCTGCCCGGGATTAGCATGAATATTTTGATATAGATCGATAAGCAATCTCCACTCCATAAGAAATGCCAGCAGCCTTCATTTGGCTGATCAAAAGCACATCAGCCAGCGGGCGACAGCTGGCTATTGTTTTTCAGCCTCGGCAGTGTGGAGGGAGTGAATCCATGGGAGGGATCCACAAGCACGGCTCCACCAGTCTGCCCACCTAATCGTGGAAACAATCACTGCTTCACAGGATCCCATCTCCCAGGGATGGACCCCTCAAATGAGGGAGGCAGAGGGCCCGACCGCAGGGGGACAGACTTCATTACTGCGGTGGTCTCAAACCACTTGGGCACCAGGTGCTGCTGACCCGGAAGTAAAGACAGGGTCAGCAATCTATCTGTTTACCTTTTCTGCACCTAAAAACATATTTTATTGGATTAGACACTAGACTGGCTAAAGAGTCAAGGTTGATCACTCTAACAGCCACAACAGCGAAACTATGTCTGTTTATTTATGTGTGTGTGTGTGTGTGTGTGTGCATGCATTTGTGTCATCCTGGTAAAAACGGGTGCTGTATTACCATAAAGGTACTTTTGAGTACACTGAGCAGATTTTGTCAACGCAACAGTTGCAGCTGTGCATGCTACAGTCGGGAAACTTCAGAGGTGTGTAGTTGGAATAAAAATTAAGGTTGAGCTCAAAGATGGGTGTAGTCCATCTCATGAGTGATTGGTAATGGACACCAGAAGTTTTTTGGTTTCCCATTTTGCATTTGACGAATTTTAACACCAGTTGTCATTTCCGACATAACCCCCAAAGGGATTTGTGTCTCCTCCTGGGATCGAACCGAGAACTTGTCAGTTGACTATACTGTAGAGACACCTGAGCTCGTGATATGTTATGATATCAAAAGTAGGCAGGAGATTTGGTGAAAAATAAAACCTTACATGAGCACACAGAAAAACACTTTGATCTTAATAACTCAATAAGAATACAACAGCCACTCTCGAATATAAAGGTCTGTGTCTTGCATATATTTAACAGCAGGGGCAGCTGGACTGATCACTCCCTTCACAACAGTAACCCCACTGATTTGCCAGACCCCATAAAAGGGCGCAGGTGTGACCCAAGCATTTAGCAGTTAACTAGTGTGGAGTGAGACCACACGCCACTGACAGACTGGAGGCTCCCACACGGGACCAATGCGGGAGACTAAAAAAAAAAACAATGGAGGGAATAGTGTACCAATTGTAAATTGCAGATTTAATTCATTAGGAAGTGTCACTTTATTCTGGGGCAGCCTGAGCAGGCCGATTAAAAAGTGGTAATCAGGATTAATTAGGGGAATATATATGTGAGGATTAGCAGGCCTATCCCCAGCAGCTCTCTCTTCTGCCATGCATCTCTCTCTCTCTCCCTCTCTCTCTGCTTTTTATTCTTCTAACACCCTCTCTCTCTCTCTGCCTGGTGAGAATTCAGCTGTACTTTCCTCTTTCTCACACTCTTCTCTAACTGGCTCCTCTATTCACCACTCTCTCGAACTGTCTTTTTCTCTCTCGACACATTTGGCTTCTGTTTCAACTGACCCGGCACAACGATTACAAGAAAATTAGGGAGGTGTCAATTCACTCATAGGCTGTCCACAAAAAAAACTTTCAGATTGCTTGTGCTTTTAAATGATTCTGTCAGAAGACTGAATATATATATATATATATATATATATATATATATATATATATATATATATATATATATATATATATATATATATATATATATATATATATATATATATATATATAATCTTAGCAATATTTGAATTGGTAAAAATCAAGGCCATTAAATCTGGTTTACATTTTATATCTTTTTAAATACCAATTTACGGTATTAATGACCTATTTATTTATTTATTTGCAGCACTCAGTAAAAATAAAACCTTTAATGCTGCGGCAGGATGAACGCTGAATAGATGCAGAACAGATGCATAATGGGAGACTTTTACACTAACAACCGCTTGATGTCATCACAAATTTCAGTAAGGCCCCCTCTGGCCAGATTTATTACTGAAATCTTCCAACTGCTGGTTTATCACGGTGTTTATATTATTACTTCAACATGTTTCAGTTAACATAACCTTGAATCACTGCAGTTCAAGTGCAAGGATGGGCTGTTTTGCTTGCGGTGCAGCCCCATCATTGATGTTAGCAGATGACGCATGCCCTGTTCCTTGGCACAGGCTCAGACCAAATCTTTCATCCTGCATGCCTCTCAAGTGCAGTCGGGGTGGCCCTTAACTTTTAAGTAACATGATTTTAAATTAAACAAGGAGTCTTTATTTTTATTTTTGGTTCAATGAGAAAATAATATGGCTCTCTCCAGGCCTCAGTGTTAAATCTATGAGCAGGAGATATGATTTGGTTACTACAGTTTGACTTTCAGGTAGTCTCATATGAGAGCAGGCATGGTTAAACACAGACAAGGTTAAAAGTGCTGTCCTATGGACTAGTTCGCATTCAAGTCCAGTAATGAAGTAAAGACCAAAAGTGAGCAGACCACACAAGATGACCAAACAAAGCAATTACAAAAACAGTAAAGTTTAAGTGCATGAAAAAGCTGTCTGTGGGATCTATAACATTTGTAACTTTTGTAATAAAAATAATTTAAGATGTAAATAGATGTTAATGTTAGCTGTAGACAGCAGAGCAGAAAGACTTAGACAGGCATTAAACAAGTCAGGAAGTGTCTATTGGATGCAATCAACAGGGATACATTATAAGTAGTTTAGATATTTCCTCCTCATCCAATACTTACAAACACAGTTTACTTCACTGTGCAATTTAATGATTTCTGTAGATCTGAAAACAGGTTTGGGTGAAGCTGAGGACTTAAATAATAGCAGGAGAGGTATTGAACCTCTTCGAAGAAGATCAAATGCAGCTTTCATTAGTTTAGTACAGCGCCGGGTCTCATTGATGACTTGTCAGACAGTCTCCCCTTCAATACGCAGCAAGAGGCTCTAAAAATCATCCTTTTACTGAGCCTCCGGCTGTAAATTCAGCCCAGCTCAATAGTGCCCCCCCCGACCGCCTCGCCCCCCCCCTAAACCTCCATTATTTCTTGCCATGCAATTAACCCTCTGCTGCTGATCAAAGGAATGCTTCTCCGTGTATCTGGTCATACCCAGACCTGTCCATCCATTAGCCACTCATAATGAAATCTTCAACTTATTATTATGGAAAAATCCATTGTTTGTCCACAGGTACCATATTTAGTGGGAAAGCATGATCTTCCGGAGGATTAAGGAAATGCTTCAGGGGGTTGCGCTGCTCTTCAGAGGGAAGGAGGAGGTGGGTGGGAGGGGGTAATGGGGGTGGGAAAGGGGAGGGATGAGATTGCCTCACAAAATCAGGGTCTTATGCACCTTTTGTGGGGTGAGACTGTTTCCAATTAAGACAGCATGAGCCACACAATATCACATTGTCACGCAGTAAACAGAGCGCCGCTTCCCACAGAAATAGGATTGCATCCCCCTTTAGGGGCTAATGACTGTGTCACTGTCCTATTTTCCTGCACTGTTTGAACAACTTAATATAGACATAACCTGAACAAGCATCAAGTGTGCTGAGATACTGATCATATTTAGGCGCCGCATTCAAGAGGTGACCTGTGCATGACTACAATCTTTACTCATTCTCATTGCATTAGCCCGGCCCTTTGTTTGAAGTGTACTTACAGTAAATATGATACATACACCAGGCCTAAAAGCTTTACATAAAACTGTCTTCAAAGAGCATATTAACCCATCTTTGTTTACAAGAGACGAGTCTGAGAAAAAAGACAATTTGGCACAATGGTCATAAAATGCAGTTCTCCCTATCTCGCTGGCATGCACAGATACACACACTAGCACACATTCTGCAGACACAATGCAGACACGAGGCTAAATCACTTTGGATGGGAGTATTTAAGATGGAGTGTCACATTTCTGTGTAATAAATAGCAGAGATTGATTTGACCTCCCTGCCAGGTCCCTCAGTTTACTTATATACAAGTTGAGAAAAATGGAAGCATTCACCCTCTGGGGATCTCTTAGAAGGATATCAGATAGCCTGTTGTGGGTTTAAGGCCACGACGATCTGGCCATGTCAATATGGCTCTGCTATCAGACGGCCTACCGCTCTACCTTCTCCTGCAGCAGCATGAGCGAGAGAAGCAGGCCTCAACCATCTCCAGCTGTTATCTCAGTTCTGGGTCCAGGACGAATGAGGTGAGAAAGGTCAAAAGGGTTCTCTTACTGTTTCTTTTGTGAAAACAGACCTTTCCTTTGCATTATTTACAGTTTCCCACTGTCCTCTTGCCTTAGAGGGCAACGGGGCAAATGTTAATAATAAGTCAAAGTCAACTGTCATGAAAGGTACATAGAGTGAACTCTTGAGCCAATTTCCCAAAGATTCATCTTCAAGAAATCTCAGGAGCTGCCCTACGGGTGGGAAATGAAAGGAGATACCAGCAGGTGTAAACTAAGATCCCAATTTGGAGCACATCACCAGAAGGCAAATCACTTCTCCCCCTTGTACTGCACATATCTGCA